>VZTL01039433.1:18340-107561 GCA_013400535.1 Scopus umbretta
TCGCCCGCGGCCCGGAGGCGCCGTGGCGGCGCCCACCGGGCCCTGCCTCTGCCCCCGCGGCGTTGCAGCGGTGGGGCCGGGCAGCAGCCGCCCTCCAGCCCGGGGGGGCCGGCAGCACCCTGCTGGCCTGAGCCCCGGCGGTTGTAGCCAGCAGGCAGGGCTGCCCGCGCTTGCCCGGGGTTCCTCACCCGTGGCTGCTGGCCATGTGTGCTGCCTGGTGCGTGGCCTGCCCTGACAGGCCGCAGCTGTGTGACACGGTGAAGGAATGCGGTAATGGAGCCCTTCTCGGGGCAGCAGCTGCCGGCTCAGATGGCCAGTCGGACCAGTTTGCCGGCACGAGTCCTGGTTCCGACGGGTGACAGCTCTGGCATAATGGCCAGTTACACGCCTGGCTGTAGAGCTGCCTCTCCCAGGTCATGGTTTATGCAGGCGTGTGTGCTCCTTTGAAGCACTTAGCAATGCTCTTAGCATGGCTGGTGGAGCAGTGCTAAGCCAGCAGCTGGAACACGCTGTAGAGGAGAGCAAGAGGATCTTGCCAGGCTCCTCTCTGCTTCTGTGTGCTAGGTGGCTACCGCTTAAATCCCATCCTCAAGTATCCGGAGAGGAGTCTTCCCCCGAGCAGACTCGTCTCTTTTTACTAGCCTCAGTTGGCCTTGTGTGTGGTATGGAGGACATCCTCCCCTGGAAGGGCTGTAGTGCCGAGTGTTTGACCTTTGACGGGTCCCCAGGCCCCAACAAGTTCCACTTTGGCTAATCACCAGCAATAATTCTCCTCTTGGGCCAATTTCCTGCCCTGTAAAGCCGCCCTGTGTGACTGCGGGGTGAGACGTGTGTACAGGAGTAGAGGAAGTGATTCCTTCCCAGGAATCTGGTTACCTGGCTGGCTCAGTGCTCTCGGATGCCTCTGAAATGAGAGAGGCGATAAACGCTTCGTCACGAGGAAGGCTTTTCTGTCACTCCATTGGCTCTTTTCCTCTACGCGGGACCTGATTGCAGTGTCCTGTGCTCTAGGCGTGGTTCTGGAGGAGTCTGCTCCATCCGAGGCGTGAATGGTATGAAAACACAGGACGAGTGGCAGCAGGGAATCGCCATTCCTGAGTCCGTGACAGTGCCAGGCGGTAGCTGGAGTGCCAGTCCGCGCCTGCTGTGTCTCAGGAGCTGCTCTGGGTGATGTGACCTCAGCCCAAGCACTGCCTGCCAGCTTTCGGAGCCCACTGTCCCTGGCCTCCTGCCACCCCCTCTGAGTTGACGTCTCTGCGAGCTGCGTGACTTGCCTGACTCTGGTTTCCCTTTCCTCCACTAGTGCTGGTGGCATGCGAGTGCCTCGTCTGCCAAGAAACCAACTCGCTGTTTGAAGAGCTTTCCGGGGGCACGGGCTTCGTTCGTATCTGTAACAACCCTTCAGCATGAGCGGATGCCAGGGGCCTCCAGAATTAAACTTGTTCCAGGCGTCATGCAAGGATCTGCGCTAGTGCCTGTGTCCTCACGGAAAGAACAATAATAGCTCCACATACGGTAGGCTCCCGCAAGTGCCACCTCCCTCGATCTCCTCCAATGCAGGCTCAGGGATGGACTCCACCTTGTCCCTGTGAAGAGACTCTGCATGCTCTCATCAGCCGGGAGGGGATTCTGCTGCCAGCTCCTTCGCAAACTGCCCCGCGGCAGGACTTGCTCAGCAGCGCCTTGGGAGGATATCCGTTCACGCACTTGTGTCGCCGCAGTGCCCGCTGCACGCCCATGGAGGAACCTGTGTGCGCGTTCCGTCTTCTTTGAGCTCCTCGGCCCACACTGTCTGAACTCACCTGGGCTCCTGGCAGACTGTTTGCTTGTTTTCCCAACTGCTTTCCCTGATCCCGTTGCGTTCCCTCTCTCGCAGAGCCCAAAAAGGATGTGAACTTTGGAATGGGGTCTGTGAGCAGGCTGTGGACTCGGTGCATGTGTGAGACTGTTGCTGAATAACAGGAGGACCGGTTAATCACTACGGGCAGCCCTTCTGTCTGGCTGCAGGGCACCAGCCTTGCCTGGGCCCTTCACCATGTTCCTCCTGCTCCCCTTTGACAGCCTGGTTGTTAATCTCTTGGGCATTTCCATAACTGTCCTCTTCACGCTGCTTCTCGTCTTCATCATTGTGCCAGCAATCTTTGGAGTCTCCTTTGGCATCCGCAAGGTTTACATGAAAACATTATTAAAGATTTTTCAGGTAAGTCATGCTTTCAGCATTTTCTCTGTGTTTGCAGGAGTCTTGTCAAGCGTGCTCGATGCTAGGAGGAGAGGCTTTTGCCCCTCGGTGGAGCATTGCAGATGACTGGGGTGGGAGCTTGGTGTGCTGGTGACACGGTGCTGGTGCCAGATGACCCGGCTGGGTCGCCTCAGCCAAATGCAGTTTACTAGACTTCTGTTCATGGGCTGTTTGCTCCCTGTAACTAATCCAGTAAGCCTTCAAGTAAAGTCGTATGATAGTGTGGCCCCTAAGTGTGCGATGCTACAGCAGGCTCTGTAGGTGTGTTGGGAGAAGCTGTGTGCCTGGATGGGTTAATGTCCCAGGCAAGGCTGGGACGAGAGTGCTCTTACAGTTTGATGTGGAAAGAAGCCAAAAGGGGTGTAGGGTGTGATGGGGAGGGACAAGGCTGCGGTCAGCGGGCTGCTCCTCTCCAGCGCGTTTGGATGAAGCAAAAGCAGGAGGTAAGGCAGGACTTGCTGTCCTCCAAGCCCCGAGTGGTCTGTAGCCAGAACCCAGAGCTCCCAACACCCTTCTGTCCCAGAGTGCTGCCTGCTTATCTGCTGAGCCCAGCAGCCATGCCTGGACCTGCAGCCTCTGAGGACGACCAGCAGCCCTTGCTGACCCTCTTGGCACAGAGAAGCCAAGTGGAATTTTCCAACTTGGGGTCATGCCGTTCCCTTGCCTGCTTTTGGCAGGCTAATTTTCTGGGCTGTCTCACAGCCAGCACCTCTCCTTGAAGCAAGTCCCTGGTGAGACCAGAATTTTTGCCAAACTCCTCGTAGATAAAGCCTACACCACCCTACCCTGGCAGCCCGAGCAAAAGGAATAGGGGTGCCCTGTGCTTGATAGGGAGGTTTTAGGCTTTTAAAAGTGGAGTTCAAGCTGCTGAAGGATTTATGGTACAGCAACTGCTGCTTGAACAGGACTGGTCTTCCCCAGGAGTACCTGTGTACTGGCTGGCTTGGGAAGGGAGCCCTGGAGCTTGCAACGTTCCGCTCTTTAAACACTGAGTCTTCCCAAAAGCCTGAGGTGTGAACTGGAAGACCCTGGGCTTTTTGAGGTGCTTCGTTAACACAGATGTCTGAAGACCTGACTTCAAATTTAATGACTGAACTGGGAGAAAAAAATTAGTAAGAAGTTTGGTTTATCTGAAATGGAACTTTTCACCTCGTTTTCTTTTCTTTTTTTTTTTTTTTTTTTTCTTTCTTTCTTCAATTCAGGAACGACGGATCCCAACCCTTATTTTGGTGTTTTAATTTTGAAGCTATTTGCCTGAAAAGTCTTTGAAGTCTATTTCAGCTTTTATCGAACTGTCTTTGTAGTGACAGGGAGGAGCACTCTGGCAGAACTGCTCACAGATGTGGTAGAAAACTGACTCACTAGGCGTGGGCATTCCAAATTGTATTTTTGGGGAGCGTTAGTCACCCAAAAGATTCTCCCAGCTCTAGAGGCCAGTGTTGCGAACTGAGCCCGGAGGGGCAGCACTTGAGTCTGGCAACCTGTGGGACACAGCCAGAGCGGAGGGGCCTGGGGTGGTGGCTGCACACCTCTGTTGGTGGTGAGGGAGACCTGCCTGGTCCTTCCCAGGGGGGAGTCCGGGTTTTCTGCTACTGCAGTCGGGTCAGAGACGTGCTGGGCTTGCGAGGAGCACATTCTCCGTAGACTACCCAGCTCCTGCTGGGTCAGAGCTCCTCTTCTAACTTCTCCGCGGATGGCAGTGTCTAGGCAATCTTCTGCAATCCTGCAGTTCCTTCTGCTGGCAGAGGAGGCTGCTAGACGAGCCGGACACTGCATATGCAATTAGCATTCCCACATTGCTGCCTCCTCATCTGATGCTGGCGTGGGCTGAGACCGGGATGCCAGGAGTTCCTGCCAGGCTTCCCCTTCTTCACAGATCGCTGATGGAGCAGCTGGCCTGGAGCAATAAGCGTGTTGTACACAAGTCCTCCTTTAGGAGCTTGTTCTCCTCCCAAGCTTGTTCTCCTCCCAAGAGTGAGGGTGAGAGGGTTACTTGGAGGGCAAGCAGGAAGACCAGCCAGAAATCCAGCCTGCAGGTTTTTTTGGTGCCTTTGAGAGTTAGCTGAGAGAGATTTCTGTGGATAACAGGTAGTCTGGGCATGGGCTTTGGCAGCCAGCTGCCAGAGAGCTGTCTGAGGGTCCTTGCTGCTGGTGTTCTGGACCGACTGGTGAGCTGAGAAGCCGCAGCAGCCGTTGGCTGAATCGGGGAGGGAAGGATCCCATCCCGTCATCAGCCTGATGTTTCTAGCAGCAGCTGGAAAACAGTCTCTGCTTTGAGGAGAAATTTGGAAGAAATGAGGGTTGAAAAATGCCACCGGTCCCATGGTCGGCTTCCTGGGCTGTGATGCAGACCACCCCAGTGGGATGCATGGTCCATCCAGAGGCTGTGCGGTGGCAACCACATGCCAGGTGCAGCAGAGCCTGCAGGACACGGAGGCTGCAGAAAACCTTGCTGTGCCATCTCACCACCGAGCGCTCTTCTTCCCTCTGGCACTCCCTGCTTCCCGCTGGGGCTCTGCTGTGCAGAATGGCACGCAGCCCTGTGCACACCATGGCTGTCCCATGCCTGTGCTAGTCACCGCCCCATCAGTCCTCTTGTCCCATTGCAGGCAGATCTCTGCTGTAAAAATGTTCCTCCCAGGCCAGTCTCTGCTTCCACCTCGGTTCAGTTGTGTTCATCACTCTTTCAGTTCGGTACGGAAGCCTCCTGCTTTAGCCCCGTCTTCTCCCCTTAACCATGGTCTTCCCTGGAAGTCAACTGTAATCCAGGGGTACCGTGAACGTGGAGCTACAGGCCGTGCGAATCTTGCTTGTCATGTGTGTCTCTTGCAGTGGGCGACACTGAGAATAGAACGTGGTGCCAAGGAGAAGAACCATCCGTTATACAAGCCCTACGTCAATGGTAGGATCTTGCCCTGCATGGGTACATACGAAGTTCAAAGTTCTTCATGGGAGATGGGGTAAATGCGGGGTCCCTGAGCAGTTGGGGAGGCTTCTTCCATGTAGATGGATTGGAGGGACATATGGAGAGGTCCATTTCGTGAGGAAGGGGAGGGAAGCACCCAGGGAGTGCTTCATTTCGAGGTAGTTGGGAGGACTGGTTTATGCCTGTCTGGACTGGAGAAAGGAAGGGGGCCCTGGTTCTCAGCTCTCTTTGAGCGGGCTAGGCGCACTTTGCTCAGAGCTGCCTGCTGCATGTTGCAGGTATCATTGCAAAGGATCCAACATCACTGGAAGAGGAGATCAAGGAGATCCGCCGGAGCGGCAGTGGCAAAGCCCTGGACACCCCTGAGTTTGAGCTCTCGGATATCTTCTATTTCTGCCGCAAAGGCATCGAGACCATCATGGACGATGAAGTGACCAAGAGGTTCTCAGCTGAAGAGCTGGAGTCCTGGAACCTGCTCAGCCGGACCAACTACAACTTCCAGTATATCAGCCTGCGCCTCACTGTGCTCTGGGGGCTGGGTGTGCTCATCCGCTACTGCTTCCTTCTGCCCCTCCGGTGAGTGCTGCTGGGGGAACCTGCCTGCCGAGATGGTGCTGATGGCCTGCCCCCGCTGCAGCAAGTGCAGCTGGTCTCTGTTCAACGTGATCAGCAGAGACGGGCTACTTGATGAGTAGGGCCTGCGGCCTGCTTTTGCTAGCATGCAGCTTCCCTCTTTCTGCAGGATAGCCCTGGCGTTTACTGGCATCAGCTTGTTGGTGACTGGTACTACAGTGGTGGGATATTTGCCAAATGGAAGGTGAGTTCGCCTTTGAGAGAAGAGGGGATGGGGAGCTCCTTGTGCAGTTTGAGACCTGATAATCCTGAAGTTTTCCTGCAAGGCCTATCAGTTCTGCCTGCTGCAGACAAGGCAGGTGGTCCTGGCATCTGTGGCCTCTCAGGAGCAGAAGCCCTGTAATTTTAAACAAAAGGCCTGGATGCAAGCACTAAGCCTGTGGCAGAGTGCTCAGCCCTGGGCTCTGAAAGGAGTAAGAGCAGAAAAGAGCAAAGGCCAAAGTTTGGTTCTCATGAGTTAAGAATCGGTGGTCATAAGCTGACGGCAAAACCCAGGGTGAGACGTGTTTCTGTGGGAGACGTGAGGTCTTGGTTGGATCTCATGGCTTGGGGCAGCTGGACTGAGTGGCACCATTACAGGGGAGATGGTAGAACTTGGGGGGTGATGGTCTCTGTCCTGGGCTGCAGGTGTAAGGAGTTCCTGAGCAAGCACGTCCACCTGATGTGTTACCGGATCTGTGTGCGTGCCCTGACAGCCATCATCACCTACCATGACCGGTAAGGAGGCCCTGTCTGCTGCAGGGTGTCCCTTCCCACCAGCTGCTCCATGCTGTGCCTCTTGCAGGCCTCACGCTTCATTCCTCTGTCCTCATCTGTCCCTTTGTTTTGCATTTAGAGAAAACAGACCCCGAAATGGAGGCATCTGCGTGGCCAATCACACATCTCCCATTGATGTGATCATCCTGGCCAGTGACGGCTACTATGCCATGGTAAGGTCTGCACCCCGGCCCCGGCTCTGCCTGCCAGGGCCTGGCCGCAGGTGTGGTGGGAGGAGCGGGCATATTGCATGGGACAAGGAGTAGGCAGCAAGAGGCTTTTCAGCATGCAGAGCTACTTCTCCCTGCATGACGCGGCAGGACGCTCCCCAACCCTGTGCACAGGTACCCTGTTGTGTGTGGCTTTCCAGCAAGCTTGGCCTGGGACTCGGAGCACCAGGGGTCTCCGGGTACTGCCTTGCACGTAGAGCTCTGGGCTTTGCTGTCCGTGGCAGAGGAAAGCACTTCCCCAGTTGGACCTCCTGCAATGTGGAAAGCACTTGGGGCTCGCTACCTCTGTCCTGCCAGTCAGAGCCTGGGACTTTTCCTCTCAGCCTTTCCAGGGCAGGGGTAGAAAGATGAACCTCAGCTTGGCTGTGAAGCTAGGAGCTGCCTTGGCCTTCCATGTGTCCCCAGGTTTTGTAACTTGTGTCTTCTTGTCCTGCTCAGGTGGGTCAGATCCACGGAGGGCTCATGGGTGTGATACAGAGAGCCATGGTGAAAGCTTGCCCCCACGTCTGGTTTGAACGCTCTGAGGTCAAAGATCGTCACCTCGTCGCCAAAAGGTGTGACAGTTGCTAGCTGCAGGGGGAGGTCTGGAGGCTGGGGAAGGGGGGTGCCACCCACTTCCCTTGGGTGAGGACTCTGCCTCGCCACGTGGGTGCTGGGAGACTGTGCCACTGTGGCTGGCACCCAGATAGTCCCCAGTGACTGCCGGATGAGGACTGTGCTGTGAGGATTGCCAGTGATAGCTTCTGTGCCCTGTGCTAATTGGTGATGCTCTTCTGTTTAGGCTCACAGAGCATGTCCAGGACAAGAGCAAACTGCCTATTCTTATCTTTCCGGAAGGTGAGTTGTGGAGCAAGTCCAGACAAGCACCTGGTGGAGAGAGCATATTGGGGCAGCATCGCGTTTCTGTTCCTTCCCTTCTTTATGAAGCCAAGGGCCTTGAGACCCTTCACTGAGACAAAGGGGACGTTGCGTCTTCAGAGCTGACTGAACCCAGAATGTGGGAGTCAGATAAACGATGTCTCGGTGACGCACCCTGTGCACACAGCGAGCAGGGTTTGGACTGAACGTTAGGGGACGGTTGCTGGGTGCCTGCAGCCTAGCCATTAGGTGTGTAGCTTAGGCTTCTGAACTGACTTGCAAAAGGGAATTTGAGAAGATTGTGCTTGCCTCTTACAGGAACCTGCATTAACAACACGTCTGTGATGATGTTCAAAAAGGGGAGCTTTGAAATTGGAGCCACAGTTTATCCTGTAGCCATCAAGGTAGGCATGCTGGTGTTGGGTTGACGGTTGGACTAGATGATCTCGGAGGTCTTTTCCAACCTCAATGATTCTGTGATTCTAAGATAGGAGAAGGCAAACGTTCGTTCAACACGAGTAGCTCTCTGTGTGCAAGCTCAGTCTTGGCAGCCCGGTTTTGGGTCTGCTGGGTCAACAGCCTGGTCTGAGGGCACGGGGAAGCTGAGGTCACTCCGTGTAGCGCTCCGGGAGGGCTGGTCTATAGCTGGGCGGAACTTGGAGCCTCAGGGAGGGTGCAGCCACTGCCTGACTTTCATGAGCTCTTCTGCCTCTGTAGTATGACCCCCAGTTTGGAGATGCCTTTTGGAACAGCAGCAAGTATGGCATGGTAACCTACCTCCTTAGGATGATGACCAGCTGGGCCATTGTCTGCAGTGTCTGGTACTTACCCCCAATGACCAGGCAGGTAAGTAAGGTGAACGTGGCCTTTCTGATCTGCTGCCTGTCTGGCCCTTTGCTCCTGCTGAACGGTGTTATGTTGCCACAGCCTGAAGAGGACGCTGTCCAGTTTGCCAATCGAGTGAAGTCGGCCATTGCCAGGCAGGGGGGCCTTGTGGATCTGCTCTGGTGAGTCCAGGCAGGCTTTTCTCTTCCTGGTGCCAGGGTTCCTTGTTCCTGGATCCTGGTTCATGCTTGTGGGCTGTAGAGCTAAGTTGTGTCTTGTGCTGGGCAGAGTAGGCCTATGGAGAAATGGAGATACATCTTGCCTGTGAACTCCAAAACTGCTCTTCAGTAGCAGGGACCAAAGTCTTTGCTTCTGCTGTGAGTGTTGGGCACGAGGGCTTCATTCTGTGATTCCAGCTTGCGCTGGGATGCCCTGGATCTGACTTGATGCTGCTCAGCAAAGTGGGTTGAGCTTGGGAACTTCCTTTTTCAGGCACTGAGATCTTCAGAGCCTGGGAGGCAGAGGGACTCGACAGGCAATCTTCTGTAGTGGTATCAGAGCAGCTGTCACTTCTGACAGAGCTGCCATGTTGAGCACAGTGTGGGGCCATGGGTGCAGCTTCTGGCAGAGCAAGGTGTGAAAATAAGTCCCCTTGGGGACAGTTGGTCTATGCCCTGGCAGCATAAGGGACAAGTGTAGCGCTGGTGCTACTGCGGGAGCTGTGACCTGCTCTGAGCAGCCCCAGCTGAAACTGCAGGCAGTGCACGCCTGCAGCTCCTCTGATGATATGACTGTCTCCCCAGGGATGGAGGACTGAAGAGGGAGAAGGTGAAAGACACGTTCAAGGAGGAGCAACAGAAACTCTACAGCAAAATGATTGTAGGCAACCATGAAGACCGGAGTCGCTCCTGAGCCCTCTGCCTCCAGCACTGTTACTGGGCCTGGCCGGAGCCCTCTGCCTCCAGCACGAGCCAGGGCTTGTGAGAAGCGGCTCCGAATCTTTGGACTTTGGCTACTCAAGAGCTGCTTGGACTTGCTCCTTCGTCCTCTGGCTGTTCTTTCCCGGAGGCACCATTACTGCCTATTTAGGCCCTGGGCAGCTCTTGGCAAAGATGCCTTCTTGTTACTGTTACAGTGAAGCCCCTTGCAGGGGCAATATTAAACGAAACACTTATGGTGTCATATGCTTCCATATGGTGTTTACAGGCCCAGGGGGAGGACTGGTGTGTTGATGTGCATGTGTGTCAGTCACAAGTCTCCCACGGCACAGGAACTGGTGAGCTGCACTGAAATTAGCTGCCTTGACAACCGAGGGAGTCTTCACGAGCCTGTGCCTCTCATTTCTGCAGCATAAACCCCTTAGGAGCAGTCGGTCATCTCTCAGGCCATTTCCAGCTTTCCTTCCAGAAGGAGAAACCTTTCCTTTTCCTTTTGCCACTCTCCTGTCGTAGCCTGACCCAGACCATTGCTCCTCTGGCATCTGAGTAATGGCCTCTTTGCTGTGGTTCCTCAAGTGGTGAGGTTCATCCTCCTTGGAAGCCTTCCTCTGTCCCCTGAAACCCCAAGCTGCCAGGCAGTTGTTACTGGTGTGACAGGCAGGGCTCTTGAGGAATCTGTATGTGCTATGGTGGGAGCCTGGGGTGGGTAGGAGACTCTAAGACTCCATGGCTGGAGCAGGAGATCCCCTTTCAAATGTCTCCTGAGGGAAACAGTGGGATCTGATCTTCTTCTATACCAACACGCCCATTTGTAATCTCAGCTTGTTGCAAGGAAGCTGAAATCTTGTGCTGGAGGTGGTACACCTTTCCCTTTCAGCTCTGCAAGTATATTATTCAGTAAAACAACTTGCATTTGAGCATTCATCCCGTGTACTTTCTGATTTTCCTTACGTTCCTACAGACTAGCACTTTCTTTGGGTCCTCTGCCTGCTCTTATAAGCAAATGCTGTTTCACTGCTGCCTGCACAAGCAGCCTGCTCACTTTTTCTGGAACACTAGGGAAGGCGATACTGAAGTGCCTCCTTTGTACCGCAGGTGGTGTTTGTTGGCGGAGGGCATCTGCTACCCCCCAGGTCAGGACAGCTCTTCTGTGTAAGTGTCCTTAAATTTGAATTTCCCTGCACTAGCTACCAACGTAGATTGAAGGTAGTTTACGTCCTGCTTGGGGTTTTTTGGGTAAAACACTGTTATATCGCGAGAGAGACAGACACAGAAAAACAAGCAACAGAGAGAGGGTCCAGAAACTCACCTAAACTTTCCCAAGAGACATAATGCGCATACCCTCACTTACCTTACCCAGTTCTGCTTCGCATTCAGTGCCCTCACAACCCTTCTTCTGGGTCATAGAATCATGGAATCGTTAAGGTTGGAAAAGCCCTCTGAGATCACCCAGTCCAACCACCAACCCACCACCACCATGCCCACTAAACCATGTCCTGGAGTGCCACATTCACATGGTTTTGGAACCCCTCCAGGGGTGGGGGCTCCACCACCCTGGGCAGCCTGTGCCAACGCCTCACCACTCTCTCAGGAAAGACATTTTCCCCAATATCCAGTCTAAACCTCCCCTGGCACAACTTGAGGCCATCTCCTCTTGTCCCATCACTGGTTCCTTGGGCAAGGAGACCAACACCCCCTCACGGCACCCTCCTCTCAGGGGGCTGCAGAGAGCGATCAGGTCTCCCGTCAGCCTCCTCTTCTCCAGGCTGAACAACCCCAGCTCCCTCAGCTGCTCCTCACAGGACTTGTTCTCCAGACCTTCCCCAGCTTCGTCTTTGCCTGTGCACAGACAACGTGCGAGCAGAATATGCACAACTTGTCCTCACAGTTGAGGAGCCCCATTTTCCATGGTGTGCTATTTTCCACCTACCCCAGGACCATCAACTTACGCACAAACTGAAGTGTTCCCAGTACAAAACCCGAGAGGGGACAGCCTTCCTTACTCACAGTGATGTAAAGCTCCACTTTATGATCTGTTAACGTATAGTTATGGGAAATACTATAGTGAATCGATTTACCTTTGCTTCTTTGTAGCGCTCAAAATACGATCCTTTACAAATGCGCGCACGCAGAGGCGTTCCCTGCGCAAACACTGCATCCAGTCACCGGTGAGCTTTACGCTGAGCACCGTTCACGTCCAGCCTCACCAAGAGAAACCAGGCTGGTCCTGCTTGGTGATGGAGACGCTCTCATTCGCCCCATGCTTTTCACTGCTACTCTTATTTCTTAGTCTTCTCTTCTGTCCAATTTTGGCTACGGCAGTTGCTCTGGGGGGGGGGGAAAGAAGAAAAAGCAGCAAAGCCTGGTTTCTTTTCCTTTCCACCTAAGGTAACAAACCAAAAGCAGCTGAAGCCAAGCAGGGCAGCGCTGAAGCGCCTTGCTTACGCTCCTGTGCTACCACTAAAAGACAAAACAACTGCTCGTTACTAATAGATAGCTCAGTTACCCAGGCTAGGAGGTCATTGGGAGTTTATTATGGCATTAAGGGCCTGTTCACCAGCGTTTTGTTTTACCCAACTTAGTAGGTACGGCTCCTAACACCACCACTCCTCCGGCCGTGTCTGTTAACCGATGGGGCTGTTGCTTTGCTGCTTTTAAAAAAAAAAAAAAAAAAAAAAAAAAAAAAAAAAAACCACAACCCTTCTCTCCTTGGCACGTGTTACGTTTATGCAGATTTTTTTTGACGATCATCTTTTAGTTGTGTGAGAAATGCCGGGTACAGCATATGCCTTACGGGAGTTCAGCCGTAGTGGGGGTAAGCTTCAGTTACCCAGCAGGTGTAGTACTCGCCTGTACCATTTAACGACAGCATTTTACGTGCTGTGTTCGCTCCGGTTCCTGCCTGAGTCACGTGCTTCCCAAAAAGCTGCTGCTGGCCTCACGGCAGCCCTGGCAGCCTCTGGCCGGGGGCGATGGCCTGATCTGGCCCCAGTTTTGCCTGGCTGAGCCTTGCTGCGCTGGCCCCGAGGCTTGCAAAGCTTTTCCCTTGCTCGCGGGGGCCCTTTGGCCTGAGCCCCCCGCGCCATGCTGTGGTCCGGCCAGCTCCAGAGGGTGCCCAGGCCCCAAAAAGCCGTGGGGTGCCCGGGCAGCACTGCGCTCGCCGGGCTCTGTGGGTGCCCCTTCCCTCCCGGAGCTGAGCTGCAGCCGGGGACGTGGTGCTGGGCTGGGGACGTGGGCATTGCTGCCTGGCTCCCCCCGGCCTGGCCAGGGTCTCCAGGCTCTCCTTCGCCTTTCCCCAGCCAGCAGCACGCTCCCAAGCCCGCACCCACTCCCGTCCCGCGCCCAGCGCTCTTGTCTCCAGGTGGGGACGGGCATTGACTCTGGGCTGTGCAAACACCGCTCCACAGCCCCGGCGAGCGTGGGCCGGGGCTCTCCCCAGGGCAGGCAAACTCCAGCGCCTGCAGCAGCAACCCCGGGCGCTCGGACCAGGCTGCGGGTGCCACAAGTCGTCTGGCCGCAGCCTGCTCCCCCGGCCCTCGTCACAGATGCCACGGTGACCTGCAGAAGCCCTCCCCTGCCTTCCCAGCCCTGCGGAACCTCCAACCGCCCTGCCCTGCTCCGGGACCGTCCCTGGCAGCCCTGCTGCCGCCGGGATGCTCCGCAGCCGGCAGGGAGCTGGCTGGACAGGTTAGGAGGCACACATCCATCTTTCCTCCGTTCCCCCTCCCCATGCCCCCCAGTCAATACATCTCTCTCCGATGGGAAAGTTAATAAATTTAGCTCTAGATTAAAAGTATCGATCATTTCATTTGTAAGCGATAAATAACCGGGGGGAGCGCTGGGCGGCCCGCGGGGTAGGGGCTGCCGGCTCTGGCTGTGGCCGCCATGCAGCCCGCTGGGGCTGGGGGCCCTCATATGCATTCTGCCCGGATGCTGGCATTGATTTGCTATTAGTCTCCCCGCACCACCCAGTAGCACATCATTCCCGGAGCCGCTATTAATGGCCTTTTGATAAATAATCACTTGTAAGTCAATAAATTTTTATTAAACAGTGTGGCGCTTTGATTTATGAAAATCCGACGGGGTTTGTCTGGGAGAAAAGGGATGCGGAATTGAAGCGGAGCTGCTATCCATCTGCCTGCCAGGCTCGCACCCACACGCCCCCGGAGAAGCCGGCCCCAAGCGCTGCCGTGCGTTAGGCAGGAGCCCTGCCTGCACGCCCCAGGGCTGCCCAGCCCCAGGCAGGCCCCGGCCGCGGGGCACAGGGCAGGTTTGGGGAGGGCAGAGCTGGTGCTCACCGCTGGCCGGGCTCCGTGTGCCCTGTGGGGACCCCCCCACCCAGCGCCGGTGGGGGAACCGCTCCGCTGCAGCAAGCCCCAGCAGCAAGGGGCCGGTGCTGCCTGCGTGGGAAGCGGGACCGTGGGCAGAGCGGGCAGCGGTGGGCAGCGCAGGCAGGAGAGGAGCCTGGTCCTGGCCACTGCCCCGGGGCCCTGTGCAGAGCGGCGCTGCCCGGGGGACCTGGCCGGCCCCGGAGATGCACGGGGCAGCCGGGCTGCGGCTGCGATTTGTCACTCTCCCCGGCTGCAGCAGGCCCTTTGCCACCTGCTTTATTTGTCTCCCAGCCCTGACGTGGCATCAGACAGGTGTTAAACTACTTAATCACTTTAAAATTGTTTTAATTTTCTGTTTTGTATTGATCTCCACAGCACCAATTAATCAGCTCACTGGACCAGGCAGTTAGTACATTAAAAATTGTCAGCCACGCTGGGCAGCTTAGAAAATGTCAAAAAAATATCCCGACAGCAGCCCTGCACTTCTGCCGAGCGCAGCCTGCTCCTGCCGAGCGCCGGCTGTGCCGCGGACGGTGACGTGGCTCTCCCAGCCCTGCCACAGGGCCAGGCCGCGTGGGGCACGCAGCCTCCGCTCCAAGCCCTGTCCGTAGGCTGTCCGTAGGACCCGGGCCCGCCGTGTCCTTGCAAAGGGTCCATCCGCTCGGCCACCCGCTGGCGTTTGTCCCATCGAGGCAGCAGAGGGGATGCGTGGCTGGGGGGGAAGCGTTACGAGCCCCACGTTCGCTGTGGGGCTGGAGAGGGACTTAGGGGAGGGGGAAGATCAGCCTTCCCTACGCCCTGGGAAAGCGCTGCTGAGCGAGCAGGGCTCCTTGCAAAGTCGTCCCAGCCGAGCGTGCGGCAGAAAGCGACAGCCAGAGAGGACTTGGAGCCAAATGTGGGCCTTGGGGTCTGGGCAGACAGGTCGCACGGTGACCGTCCGCAGCCCCACACCTCAGCTCCCCACCACGAGGCTGGTGCTCGGGGCCACTGCAAAGCCCCAGTGCTTCGGGGCCTTTGGGCATCCCCAGGGGTGGACTTGGCCACCAGCCAGATGCTGCCTGCGGCCGCAGGGGAGAGCAGCTTGGGTCGTGGCCCCCCAGCACCTCCTCCGTGCCTGTGCCAAGCTGCTAATCAGTATATGATGGGCCAGCAGCACCTTATCTCCTATCGATTTCCTCCCAGCACACAGCCGGTCTGTTTGCTCACACCTGGCTGGCACTTAGTTTGCTCTCAGCTGAACAACTGCCAAGCTCGCCGGGCCCCCGGCAGCGTGCCTGCGCCAGCAGGAGTCCCTTTGGCATCCGGCGCGGACGGGGACGGACAGCCCTCTGCGGCACCCACCACTGGCGTGCAAAGGCTGAGCCGCGGGGAGCCAGAGCAGGGGGTGTGCAGACCCATGTGCACACACGTGTGCGTGCACACAGCCCCTGCTGCACGGGGGTGCAGCACGGTGGGGGGGGGAGGCCCACCAGGCCGGCAGCAAACACCCCGGGGCTATCGATGCCCCATCAATCCTGCAGCCCCGACAGGTGAATGGGCTCTCACTCACACCGTTAAGATAAATGATATTTATTTGCTGCTAATAGGTTCCAACAAGAGGCCCCAACAAGTGACTTTTGAACCAGCACCTCTTGCTGCCGGTGCACGCCCAAACCGGGGAAAACCCCTGGGAAACATCCCCAGGGCTGCTCCGCTCCTGCGGGCTCTTCCCGCCCCACACACAGCACCGCAGCCACGGCCCCTTCCCCTGCCTGGCACGCAGCCCCTGCCCCATACATGCTATCCCAGCCCCTTCTCCGGCCCAGCCTCACGAGGGCACCCTGGACCGCATGCCCGTGAAGCAAGCGCTGGGACTTTGGGGCTGGGACCTTTATTTCATCAACGCTGACAGCATGGCCGCACCTGACGCTGCCCAGGCGTCCTGCTCCCAGCCCTGCGCGCCACGATCCCTAGGCAGGAGCCACCAAGAAGGGGGCGGCCACTGCTCCGTCCCCACGGCCGGGCGTCTGCTGGGGGGGGTCACCCCCCTGGCAGGAAGCAGGAGGCCAGGCCAGGTGCCCCATGGCCCAGAGCTCAGCCGCTGTGCGTGCCCAAGCCCAGCACCGAGAAGGCCGCGCGGTGCTTCCTCAGCAGCAGCCGGATCTTCTCATCATCCGAGTCGGGGTCCAGGGGCTTGTTGTACTCGTCGTCCTCGGTCTCAGAGGCCGCCCGCTCTCCGCCAGAGCCCCCCGCCCGCTGCGAGGACGAGGAGGGCTCCAGGGCGCTCTTCTTCCTCCATTTGGTCCGTCGGTTCTGGAACCAGACCTGCCGCCCCACAGGACCGGCTCGGTTAGCAGCCGCCACGCCACGCACCCTGTGCCGCACGGGGACCCGCACTCACCTTCACCTGGGACTCAGTCATGCCAAGGGAATAGGCCAGCCGTGCTCTCTCTGGACCTGCCAGGTACTTGGTCTGCTCAAAAGTCTTCTCCAGAGCGAAGATCTGGTGCCCCGTGAAGGTTGGGCGCGTGTGCTTCTTCTTATGGATGCTGTCGGCCAGGTGAGCAGGGGCTGCAGGAGAGGAGGAGGGTGAGCACCTGGGCTCCCTGCAGTGCACAGCTCTGGGCGGCTCTCCCCTTCCTGAACACGGCACCAGCACACCCGCCAGCCCTCAGCACCCACGGAGTCCCTCCACGCTGGCTCCCCTCCAAATTAAAACCATATTCTGGTTTCAAGGCTTCAGCCCCATCCCAGGAGGGCTGAGCTGCCCCTCTGCGCCGGGCCCCGCAGAGCCAGAGCCAGGCTGTGCACCTCCTGCTTGGGGACAGAGCTGATCTGTTGCGCTGAGAGGGGAAGGGTTGCCAGCAGGAGTGCGTGACCCCAGAGCCACGCAGCACCGGGAACACCGTGCCCTCGTGCCCCGCTCCTTGAAGGATGCACGGTGGGAAGGCAGGCAGAGCTGCTCGGCTCGTAACTGTGCCGGGAGCGGACGGCAAAGCTGCCTGACCCGTCTGCTCCAAGAGAGCAGGGAAGAGTGGGGAAGGTGACCATGGCTGCAGGTGCTGAGCAGCTGCACCCAGCCCCTGGTCCAGAACCTCCCAGGGCTCCCCACAGGACAGTAGGTGCACCCATCCTGCCCACCCTCTGGCATGGCAGGCAACATGTTCGGCAAATCCCCCTGCCAGCTGTCCACCAGAGAGGCGGCGCTGCCAGCCCGGGGCTGGCCGTCCTGCCCATCTCTGCCCCGAGCTGGGCTGGGCACTGACCCCAGTGAAGCTGCCAGAGGGACGGGGGGATCTCCGGGGCGGTGGGCTCTGCCTGTCCGTGCCAGCTATGCCTTGCCTAGGGGCTAAGCAAAGAGTTAATCGTTGCCCTTGGAGCTGCCCCTGGTCTGGAGCCAAAACCTCCGCAGCAGGTTGAGGTTCTGCAGCTCTGGTGCCGGGGCCATTCCCACCGTCCTGGGGGAGCCCGCAGGGCGACCAGCCGTGCCTTCTGCAGGGTGATGGAGAAGATGCAGCTTGGGCAGCTGCTCCACGTCCCTGCCCCGGTGCCAATGGGTCGGGGCACTCTGCGGGGTGCCCGTCACCTGTGGCGCCCACCCGCCACCCACCCACCCTGGCCCCGCTGTACTTACGGCCGCCGCACTGCCGGCCGCCCCGCCAGTCTGGGGCTGCCTCTGCCCAGCAGCTCCGGCCCCGCGGCAGGTACTCGCCGCCGGCCTTGGGGAGAGCCCCCACCTGGGGCCCGTAATAGACGCCCGGGGAGCTCAGTCCGTTAAATCCGCCCGTGTGGGGGTAGCCAGGGAGGAGGCTGCTGTTCGGCGTCGCCGCAGGCCGGCTGAGGATGTCGGAGATGCCGTGGGGGGTGCCAGCGGCCAGCTGGGCGCCAAGCCCGGGGGGGCCCAGCTTGTAGAAGGAGCTCTGCACCGAGTACTGGCAGACGGGCGCCTTGGCCTCAGGGAAGGGGCCCAGCGAGGGGCCGTTGAGCAGGAAGGCGCCCGGCAGGTTGGCATCCATGGCTCGGCTGCCGAGGTGGCCCTCAGAGCCCGGCTCCCCGAGGGTGCAACCGCCAGCCCATCCCCACGGGCCCGGGGGCTACTGGGCCCTGGCGGGCACCGGCCTGGCCCCGGGGCCCTGGCCACGTCCCGGGCAGGCGGGCGGCCACGGGCAGGGCCAGGGCGAGCGGCTCCGGCTGACCCCGCGGAGGTGCCACCAGCCCCGGCCACTCAACTTGGCCTTGGGAAGAGCCAACATTTCTCTGATAAAGCTCAGGGCCATTAGAATACTGGGCTCCCATTGGCTGGGCAGCTGCAGGTGGCGTTCCCATTGGCCGGGTCTCCGCGGTCTCCGCCACCGTTGGCTGCGCCGCAGGGCCAGCCCGGGATTGGCCCGGCCCAGACAAATTGCGCTTTGAAAGCCGGCGGCGGGGGGGTGCGGCCGGAGCGGGGGGAGGCGGGGNCGGGTCTCCGCGGTCTCCGCCACCGTTGGCTGCGCCGCAGGGCCAGCCCGGGATTGGCCCGGCCCAGACAAATTGCGCTTTGAAAGCCGGCGGCGGGGGGATGCGGCCGGAGCGGGGTGAGGTGGGACCCGGACCGGGACCGGGACCGGAGACAGGGGATCGGGATCGGGATCAGGACACCGGGGACCAGGACCAGGAACAGGATCAGGACACTGGGGACCAGGACCAGGACCGGGTACCGGGTACCGGGGACAGGGGATCGGGACACCAGGCACCAGGACCAGGACCGGGATCGCGACTGGGATCGGGACACCGGGGACCAGGGACCAGGACCAGGATCGGGACCGGCGATCTGGACCAGGACCGGAGATCTGGACACTGGGGACCGGGGATCAGGGACCGGGACCAGGATCGGGACACTGGGGATCGGGGACCGGCACCGGGACACTGGGGACTGGGCCACGGAGGTGCCATGGGTGCTGGACAGCACCGGGCGAGACAGGGACCCTGGGACCGGGACCCCGGGACCGGGACACCGGGACCAGGACCCCGGGACCGGGACCGGCTGTGGGGGACCACGGGCGCTGGAGAGCGTCGCGCGGGACCGGGCACCTAGGACACCGGGACCAGGACACCGGGACCGGGCACCCGGGACACTGGGACTGGCCGTGGGGGCCCCTCAGGTGCTGGAGAGTGTCAGACGGGACCGGGACACCGGGACCAGGACACCGGGACTAAGACACCGGGACCATGGGGACACCGGGACTGGACTCCGAGACCGGAGACCCAGGACCCGGGACACCGGGACTGGCCATGGGGTCACTGCGGGTGCTGGACAGCGGCAGACAGCAGGTGGGACTGGGACACTGGGACCGGGGGGACACCAGGACCAGGACACCGGGACCAGGACACTGGGACTGGCCCTGGGGTCACCATGGGTGCCGGACAGCGGTGGACACCAGGTGGGACCAGGACACTGGGACCAGGGGGACACCAGGACTAGGACACCGGGACCGTGGGGACACTGGGACCAGGACACCGGGACCGGCCGTGGGGTCACTGTAGGCGCTTCACAGCAGTGGACACTGGGTGGGACCGGGACACTGGGACCGTGGGGACACCGGGACCAGGATACCGGGACCGGAGACCCAGGACATCAGGACCAGGCGTGGGGTCACCGCGGGCGCTGGCTGGGGCTCTCGGCAGGTGGGTGACAGCAGTGCCGCGGTCCCCGGTGCAGCTCGGAGGGCCCCCCCCGCTGCCACCCCCCCGCAGCAGCACGGGGTGCCGGTGGCACGGGTTGGGCGGCCGCTTTCCCCGCTGTCTGATCGGCCCCGAGACCCTCTCGGGCGTGGGCGCGTTTCCGCACCCCTTGGCCTCCCCCGTGAGCGGCAGAGCGCAAACGGCCTGAGGCCCCCACGCCCGCCCTCCCGGCAGCGGGGCACGGGCAGAGGGGACCCCCCCTGGCCACGCAGCCCGAGCCTCCGGTCTTCCCTGCACCCTCGGGAAAGCAGAGCTGAGACACGGTCTGTGTTGGTTTCTTTATTAATTCATAGTCTGATAGCTGGTGTACAGGGAAATGATCTATACATCAGGGGCTAAGACGGGGAGATCCAAAAGGCTTGTTTCCATAACAATTAAAAAAAGGAAATAAAAGTAATCTTTAAAACTTCTAAAAAGCTTCTAGTGTGCAGACTGCAGCATTCTCTAGGCTCAATGTCGGGTGCAGCCTCCCCCTACCAGCCCTACGAGCAATCCGAGCGCAAAGCAATGTCACCGCAGGTGCCTGGCACAGTTTGCAGCGCAGCACATTCCCTAAGGCGTATACAAGGCCAAAGCACAGGACCCACACACAACTCTACAGTGATGCTACGGAGTCAGCTGTCGCAGTGGGTCTAGGGAGGTTATTGTACATAGCGAGGGCGATGGATGGAGAGCCTGTGCCTATATGGCTCAACTTTGGGGTGGGGAAGGGGTTGCTTTGCTCTCCACGGCTAAGCTGGGTCATTTGCTTCGCTGCAGCTAGGCTTCTTCCTGACCGCAGGGGAGCCAGGAGCTTTCCTGGCAGATGCACACCCACTGTGAGACAGGGCTGCCCTGCCAGGGCCGCCAGCCTGAAGCTGGAGGTCGGCTCGTTCTGCACGTGGCCACAGAGAGCAAATTTGGGCCCTGCGAAACAGGTCCATGACCACCTCCAGGGGAAAGAGCAGGGGGTCCCCACACCACTGTGCTACAAAGACCAGGCCCCCCCGTTGGTTAGGTAAAGGACAGAGCTGGGGACGTGGGACCTACTGCTGCTACCTGCATCCGGCCCTCCTGGGGTCAAGTATCGTAGCAGATTCCGCCTCCTGCGCCTCTCAGCGGCCTGGGCAGCTCTGCCTGCCACGGCTCTCCTGCGGGAGCGGCTGGCCCCGGGGCTGCCCTAGCTCCCAGGGGGACTGCTTGGTCCAGGCTGCTGCAGCGGGGCGTTGCACCTGGCCAAAGTGCAGCCGCCGGGGGAGCCAACCCCCCCATGTCTCTGGGGTTGGTCCTGGGAGGGTCAGCAGCCACGGGGTCAAGGGGCTACGCTCCTTTGTGCCCCCCACAGGGAGGCCAGGGGACCCTGCCAAGCCCTTGCGTTGGGTGCGTAGTGCAGGGCTGCTGGCTCCTGCCAGCTCCTGGCTCATCTCCTGAGCAGATATTGTGCTGAGTAGAGCTAGGCACAACCCCGTGTGTGGCACAAGCATCCCCTGTTCTGTCTCGCTACCCCTTGGCCCTGGGCCTCAAGCACCTCAGTGCAGGCCTACAGCTTCACCCCAGCTGGAGCCAACACAAACTGGGGCTTGCACCATTGACAGGCCCATGGGACTGCACCTGTGGGCCTCCCTCTTCAGGCCGGGAAGGGACCAGGCTCAGCCAGAGGGGCACAGAGCAGGGGCAGTCTGCTGCCCTCTTACTCCTACAGCCTCCCAGCTCCATTCACCAGAGCTGCTCACGTACTCCAAAGGTTTTGCCCGTCCTGCAGCCTGAAGAGGTTTTTGGGAGCAGAGCTGTTAGTGCTTTGTACATACTGCTAGAGTGTCCCTAGGGGTTTGCATAGTATTTATTGGTTCATATACACAAGGCTGATTGCTGTACAGTTTACACTTTCAACACAAGCAACGAGCTCAGTGCTCAGCCCAGAGCCCTGCCCTGGCGGGAGACGTGGCACGTGCTGGGGAGAGGAAGGGCAGCCCTGCACCAGCCCCCCCCGGCCCAAGGCCGTCGTGCTCCCCGCAACTCTCATCTCGCACACCCCCTGGCAACTGCTGCCCTCCCCATAACCCAGCACTCACTGAGAGGGATGAGAAGCGAGTCCAGCAGAGGCAGCGCGGGCGATGGGGGGTTGAGCACCTCTCCTTCCATGGCGAGCAGCGCTGTGCTGCCCCAGCTTCCCTCTTGCAGCTGGAGCACGGGCGTGGGGATGCATTTACACACGCGAACGCACAAGGGTCGAGTCTCCTTCCCTCTCGTTTGCTGAACAGTCCAGCTCTTGCCTCCCAGAGGAGCTGAGAGGATGCCCCTGGTGCGTGCTGCTGTCTCTGGGCTCCTGGCAGCAGCAGGGCAGGGACGGAGGCCCCTCCGTCAGTTTTAAGTACTGTAGCTCATGCGTCTTGCAGTCAGTCAGTCATGCGGATAGGACGGTAAGTATGTCTCATACAGAAATCATGCCATTAGCCTATAGAAACATGTACAGCCAGCCCTGCTCCCCTCCACTCTCTCTGCTTTCCTCTCCTCTCTTCTCAGGTATGTGTCAGAACGTGTGTGGAGTTCAGTGGTTTGGTGTTGAGGTGAGATCCTGGAGGTACACAGAGAGAGACACAGATGGGGTTACCAGGAATTCATGGTGGCACAGTCGGGAATGTTGCAGTCCCAGGCCCTTCGGCACCTTGTGCTTGTCCCACACGCACCCATCCTGCCCAGCTACCACAAGTTTTGGAGGTGTCAGTAGGTAAGACCCCATACATTCCTAATCCACACCCTGGGCCGTTTTCGCACGCTACAGAAAACAGCAAGAGCAAAGCAGCAGGAGCACTGCCCCAGAGAGAGGCAGGCCCAGGGACTGTCTGTGGAGTGGGGCAGGCAGTAGGTGTAGGGACACGGGCTGCACGAACACGTGTCCACAAGCACAAGCCTCTTGACTGTCATGCACCCACAGAAAGCCCACTAACACAGTGGAGAGAGGAGGGAGAGGGAGGAAAGACAGACAGAGACAGCCGTGCATGTACACCAGGGGACCGCCCGCCGCTGCTTGGCAGCCTCCTCCCTGGCTCAGGCAGCGCCTGGCAGCTGGGGAGCATGCATGCAGCACCCTGCCCCGCGCGCTGCGCGGCCAGCCCAGCAGCAAGCGTGACGAGAGCAATGATGCGGCTGGGTCCAAGTGTGCTGTGCCAAGCTCCCTGCCTTGAGCCTGGTCTAGTCCCACCCAACCGGGAAGGCAAGAGGAGCAGGGAATGCGCAAGACTCAAGGGATGATCCAGCGCTCACGCTGGGGATCAATGGAAGAAACGTCCCGGGCCAAAGACAGGTCCCCTGCCCTCAACCCCTACAAGCATCGTGTTCCTGCACCCCGCCGCTCCTGCATCCCTGCTGCCCTCATGTCCACCAGCAGCAGCCTGCCCTGGCCTGCACCCCCTTTCCTGGCCACAGCAGCTCCAGCAGCCCTCACTGCCGCCCTCTCCTGCCACGATGCACGGCTGGCAGCCGCAGCCGCCTGCATTTCCCAGCAGGAGCGCTGTGAGCAGAGGCAGCCCATGGCCCAGGGGAACGGTGACACCCCTCATCTGGCTCACAGCTCTGCCAGTGCCCAGCTGCACCCCGTGGGAAGGGGAGGCAGGGGCACCAGGCTCCAAGAGCTGGTCTCGTCTGCCACAAGGCTGCCCAGTTAGTGCTTGTGGATGACACGGATGAAGGGGACAGCTCTGCTCAGACCCCACGCAAATGCTATCAGCTCCCTGGAGTGGTTTTGGACAAAGATCATCCCTCTGCTGTAGCCCAGCATAACCAGGAGCAACAAGTCTGTCGCCCTGGCACTGGGGACCATCACCCTGAGTACCCAGGACGCTGTGACCGCAGTAGCAGCCCCTGGCGCTGTGGCCGCAGCAGAGCGCTGAGCGCAGAGGCTGACCCAGTGCCAGCAGCTGGCTGGAGCATTGCTGCAGACCAGGGCACCCCGGGCCCATTGCACCCAGGCCCTGGGCTCAGGAGCGGGTTAGCAGCGTGGGCACGCCGCTGACCCATCCTCAGCATCTTGCTGCAGCACAGCAACCCCTTTCTGCAGGCCGAGAGCGGGGCACAGCCCCGTTACACTCTCCCCGGGAGGATGTGCATGCCCAGCAGCTCAGTGCAGGCAGCAGCACGGGGAGCTGGGACAGAAGGAAGAGCAAAGGTGGGGTTACCTCAAAAGAGGCCATTTGAGGGGTCACTGCTTCCCCCTTTTCAGGCTGGCTCGTTTCACTATCTGAGCCCCCATCCTGCCCCCGGAGACTTCCAGTTTCGGGACACGCACTCGCACCTCCTCCTGAGGAAGCCGCAGGGGCAGGAAGCAGAACATCACCCAGGTGAACAGACAGACATACAGAAGAGGACAGGAGAGGGAAAAGCAGAGTCAGTTGACAGAAGACACCAAGCAAGAAGACTGGTGCAGGGGGCAAGAGCTGCCCCTGGAAGCCTTAGAGGGGAAACAGGAGAGGAGAGCAGGGCAGAAGAAAGCATAGAGGGTGGTGGAGCCCCAGAGCCTGTGACCCCTGCAGAGGCGGTGCTGGCCCCAGGCTGGGTGCCTGCAAGGCAGGGCTAGAAGCCACACTGTACCTTCGCCCCCAGACCGTCGCGGTGCAGAATGGAGTATTTCATTAAGTGATCGTCCTCAGCCTCCAGGTCTTGGGGCTCCTGCAGGGAGCCCTCCAGAATCAGCTCCTCCTGCTCCTGCCTGTCATCTGTGTCACCAGGGCCCAGATGGCACACCACCTTCCGGATGACCTGTGGAGACCCGTGGAGCCAGGCATCACAGCCAGCCCCCCCGGCACCATGCCTCCCTCCTCGCCCAGTCTGGCCCCGAACTGCACGTGGTGTGCAGTCTCTGTCCCATGCACAGGGTCTGGCCGGAGAAGCGCCGTGACCGTAACCAAAGATGGCAGGACGTGGGTGCCTTGCATGGGCCCCTAGGCTGCAGGGAGAAGCAGGGCAGCTGGGCAGAGGGGAGAGGAGAAAAGCTGCAGCATGGCCTGGCCTGCACCATGCCCTTGATCACTCACCTTCTTGGTGATGATATTGCCTTGATCGTCTGTGAACTGCTCCTCAGTCACCTGTTCTCCGGGGAGATGAAGGACTTCGTTCCCCTGCAGTGACAGGAGGGACATCAGGGCATTTCAGAGGGGTGAGGGGAGCCCCTCTGCAGGCAGAACAGCACACCTGACATGCACCCCACAGCCTTGGTCTCCCACCCTGCCCCGTCTCTTCACTGCTCTCCTCTGCACCTGCCCCTGGGCTGGTCTCTCCCGTCCCTGTTCATTACCTTCACAAGAACGCGCCGGCGGACGACCTTGGTGGAGAGAGTCTCCTCGTCGTCCGCCAGCCCCTGGCTCTCCCCGAGCTCCTTGTCCAGCTCGCGGTGGGCGTGTTTGAGCAGGAAGCGGACAGAACCCCTGACGATGTGCATGACGTTCTGGCAGCTGACCAGGAAGAAGGCCAGCAGCACCAGGGCGATCAGCAACTGGGCCAGGAGAGCCCACATCCTACCCGCAGCGTGCGCAGCTGCACGCGTGCCCTGCGGGTCTGAGCCCGCCGCTCAGAGCCCAGCCATGTTATTCAGCTAGGACGGGCAAAGCCCCCGGGGCAGGAGCAACCCTGCGGGTCTGCGGCGATCCCGGCGCAGTGCCCTGGCTCTGCGGGAGGACTGCTGTAACCCTAGCTGCCGCAGCTCAGCTGGCTGTGGGCGGCGAGAAGGGAGCAGGCAGGTGGGGCGTCCTTTGCGCTCACAGTTTCTGTCACAGTCATGGGTCCAGGACTGCGACAGCACCACCCGTCCCCAGCCAGGTGGTAACGAGGACAGTCCTGTCCCCCTTCTCCGTCAGCTGGCCAACAACCTGTCCTCCTAGCTCTGGATGGAGGGCAGTGTGCAGTCCTCCATCACGGGACAAATCAAGCCCCGGGCAGGAGCCAGAGGTTCACGGTGTCACTGGAATCGCATGTGACTCGGGAGATGAGACACACATTGCAGAGCTGAGCAGTCACCTCCAAGCACACCGTGCTGCCAGGATGGCTGTGCGTGCCCTGACCAGGGAAAGGCGCTTGCCCTCACCTTGTACGTGCCGGCTCTGTGTGGCTGTGGCAGGATACCCACCACCCAGCCTGGCCCCCAGACCCACTCTATTTCTGGCTTCAGCAGGCTGTTGGGCCAGCAGCCAGAGCAGATACTCAGTAAGGCAGCAGGCAGGGAGGCTGGCTGGGTTATAAATGGAGAGCAAGAGCTCAGGTATCAAATGCAGCGGGCTATTCTGGGCTCAGAGGCACCCCCAGGGGTATGGGGCAGGAAGCGTGCCAGGACACTTGTTCCTCCGCTAGCAGCCGGTCTGCCCGGCTGGCCTTGCAGCAGGCTCAGGAAAGGTCTGACCATAGGGTCTCCACCTCCTGTGGGGCCGGGTCCCCCTGCTCTTACCCTCACCTGCCCAAAGAAGCGGCTGTCTGCCTCCTCCTGCCAGCCGCCCGTGGGGTGCTGGGGCTGCCAGTCGCTGTCCTCTGTGGAGCTGACCCGCATCAGCTCCACGGCCGACACTAGGACCTGCTCTTGCTCCTGGCCCTGTGCCCCGGAGGCCATGGTGTGCGTCGGGAGCAGCCTTCGGGTGACCCCCTCCCGCCAGGAGCCCGCTGTCAGGTCCTGTAGGCAGGAGATAAAGGAGCCTTCTGCATTCCAGTCCCTCAGCCTGGGCACCGGAGAGGGACAGGGAGAGAGAGACAGAGAGAGAGAGGCAGTCAGCTTTGCCGTGGGGTGCTGCACCCTAAGCACCAGCCTGCCTCCGGCAGGCACGCCGGCGCAGCCTGCACCCCGCCAGGCGCTGGGCTCCCCGGCTCAGGGCACTGCTGGGCGCCCAGCACAAGCAGCACAAAACGCAGATGCACAAAGGGCGCAGGCCTCCTCCCTGCCACGCTCCCTGCCCATCCCGCAGCCTCGCGGCCTGGCTGTGAGGGTCTGAGGCAACGCCGGGGAGCGTGGCCGGGCTCTGCCAGGGACCTCCCGGGACCAGTGCCCCGGGGAACGCAGGGGGACGCAGCCCAGGCTGAGATGGCTTCAGTAAGCACAACCTACATGCAGGGCCTGGCTCTCCGCCTGGGGTCCCTCCCAGGTGCTCCGCAAGGAGCCCCCCAGCGCATCTCCAGAGAGGTGCAAGGCACTCAGCCCAAGCCACTGCTCTGTCCGCCTGGGATGACCAGGCTCCAGAGCTGGAGACCAGCAGAGAAGCAAGCAAAGCTGGGAGATTATGGCAGCTGGCCCAGCACAGGGCAATAGCTGGCAAAGCAGTTCTGCTCCCCTCCCACAGCCGCCTCGGCACCCCAGGCCGCAGTACCTGTCTGCGCTCTTCTCCATGACGTGGCTAACGGTAGGTGATGCCGTGATCCTGGCTTGCACCTTCTGCTGAACTGAAACAAAAGAGACTTCACTCTCCGGGTCCTGCTCCCCAGTCCCTTGCTGGCAATCACCGGCTGGCATCTTCCCCTCTGGCCTCTGCCCCTCCTCCTGCTCTAGAAGGTCAATCAGGCCATTCATGGCGTCTGAGTCCACTGTGTCATCCTCAACCAGGTCCATAGAGCCCATGTGGTCTGGGCCATGCACGTCTGCTAGAAGCTGCCCTGGGAACCGGCCTTCGCTTGTGGCGTCCGAGTCCTCGGCCTTGCTGCACTCCAGAGAGGAGTCCTCAGCAGTCACCAGCGAGGGGGTGAGCCCCGAGGACCACACCTGCATGTCGGACATCTCCATCAGGGCATCCTGCTCGGTGGCAGCCATGGGGATAGCATCCATGATGGCCACCTCATTCCAGTACTGGTCGGCACGTAGCGGGGATGGCAGCGTGTAATGCAGGGAGGCAGGGGACAGCAGCTCGTCCTGCAGCGAAGCGTAACCTATATGGGCAGACAGAGGCGACATCTCCAGCAGCTGTCTCACACACACAGAAGCACAGTGGGGTGAGAAGGGAAAGAGCCTCTGGGAGAGTGCCTGCCCCAAGGACCGCGATGGCCGTGCCACAGACCCCAGTGGCTGGGCTGAGCAGGGCTGCGCTCACAGCAGCTGCTGCCTTTGCATGGTCCCTGCAAGTGCTGCCATGCCTCCCTTCGAGACCTGCGGCTGGTTCGGGCAGGCCCTGGGGCTGCCCGCTCTCTGCAGGGAGGACTGGCTTGGGGTCCACACGATGCCCCATCCACACTGTAGGACACTGTGCCCTCTTTGCTACCCTGCTCCTTCAGCTCCCAGGTCCCTGCCCACAGCCCCCATCCAGCATCAGCTGGCTGATGGTCAGCCTGGAGTTCAGGTGGCCAAGTCTGGCAGGCACTGACTCCCAAAGTCAACCCCTCTCCACGGCACAGAGGAGCAGGCTGGAAGTAGTACCATGAGCAGGGAAGGATAGCCCTGGTACATGTCATGCAACCCCAAGGCCCTGCAGGATGCAGCCAGGCCCCTACAACCCTGTTGGTATCTCCAGGGCTACAAGCAGTTGTCATGTCCTCATCAGCCAGGGCCACGTGCACAGCCCGGGCACACCGATATGGACCACAGCCAAGCCAGGCACTCCCACCCATGCGGGTGGCTTTGCTCAGCCTTTTTTGGCTCTGAGTCACTAGCCCCTTTTCCACCCCTGGAGATCAGCAGCGAACCCTTTCTGCTCCCCAGGCAGCCAGGGATTGCTAGCCACAGCCAAGGCATGGGGGACACCTGGGACCCCCAACACAGAAAGGGCACCTCTTCCCTGTGTGGGTGGCCTGGCTGGGGGCAAGCAGTGCAGGGCCAGCGAGGGAAAGAGCGCAGGGCAGTGCAGGAGAAGGTCTGGGGTGACCGCCTGCGAGCACGACAGCCATGAGAGGGGCAGTCCCTGGTGACATGCAGTCGCTGGAGCAGGATGCGGCTCCTGGAGGGCTCAGCTGAGGTGGAGACAGTGGAGACAGGCAGTGGAGGAAGATGAGAGAAGGAGAGGCCAGGATGAGCTCAGAGGCGAGAGGTGACAAGAAGTGACCCACAGGAGTGCTCGCACCTGAAGGCGCTAGGTGGCATGTTTGAGAGAGCAGAACAAGGGGAGAGACAGAGGGAGAGAGCGATGAGCCAGTGCTGCACAGGCGCTGCCACAGTGCAGGGCTGCAGCAGCACAAAGCTCTGTCCCTGCCCGCTACGCCGGCTCCCTGGCGGCACGTACTGCAGCTGACCCTGGCTGCGTCCCCGCACCCGGGCATGCTCCGCCTCGGACCCAGCCTGGGTGCACCACCACAGCCAGGACGCTGTGAGCTCCCTGGCCATGGCTCAGCTCGCACAGCCAGAGGCACCTCTCACTGGCATGTTGGGATAAGGAACGTGTGTCCACCCCACCTGGAGAGCTTCTGAGAAGGCAGTGTGGTGCGGCCAAGCTTCCTGCAGCGTAAGCCCCAGTGAAGAGGCCACATCTGTCGGCAATGCCTTGTGCCCGCTCCGCTCCCAGCAGACCGCTGGCGCACCCTGGTCAGGCAAGACAGCAGCCTCCATCTGTCTGCATGGACTCTGCCCCCAGGGCCCCCCTGCAGTCCCTACCAGAAGTCGGGACTCACCATTCATCTGGGACGGTGAGAGGGAGTAGTCTCTGTCCGTGTAGCGCCAGCCGCCCTTCAGGCTGCGGCTCTGCCGGCTGGAGCCCTCCAGCGTGTTGACAATCTCGCTGCGGTCGATGTTCCTCAGTGCCGTGTACAGATTCTCAACTGCAGGGGGAAGCCAGTGTCAGCACACCGGTCACTGGGGGAACATAGCCATGCCCCAGACACCCTCCAGGTGGTAAAATGTGTGCACGAACCAGCGGTGTAAAGCCAGCTAGTGACGCCTGAGCACGTACTCGCTGCTCTGCGCAGCCAGCCCTGCCACCTCCAGGCCTGTAACGGGGCACCGCAGATACTCACTCTTGACACTCTTGCCCTCGCGGCTGACCCAGAGGTTGAGTAAGGCTATGCTCTGCTCCAGCAGGGAGTTGGGGTTCTCCACACGTATCCTGTTGATGTCATCCACCCCAAACTGCAGCTCACGTGCCAGCTCTGGGGGAGACACCACATCTCAACATCACACCCTCGGCGCCCACCACCAGCTCCCGAGCCAAAAAGGCTAGGGGTGTTGTGAAGGGCTCAGCCATACCCAGCAGAGAATCCCCCACATCACATACAACACGGCAGAACATGCAGGAGCAGGAGCTGGGACAGGCTGGCTGTGACCAGCCTAGCAGTGTCTCATGCTAAGGAGAAGTGTGGGTGCTGCTGTTGGGTGTGTGGCTGTAACAACAGTGCTGGGCCTCCACAGACAGCAGCAATACGTACGAGATGGAACAAAACCCTAGCCTGGTATCTGCGCACGTGGGTGTGAATGCACGCGCAGCTGCAGGAAGGTTCATTTCAGTGCCAGGGTATGCTCAGGGTTTAGCAGAAGTGCTGGGAGGCAAGGCCAGCCTGCCAGAGGAGCTAGTGCAGACTGCGTGCGTACCAGCTGCATCAGGGCCCAGCTCCCTGGACAGTGTCAACCGTATTCACTCCACCCTGCAGCATGCTTCCATCTTTCTAAGTGGCAGCTTTCTAAGGAGTGTTGTGCCTCCTCAGAGCTGTCAGGTGTGGACTCACCAGCCCAGCTGAGGCCCAGCTGTTCTGCTATGTCGACCATCTTCTGGTCTGCCTTGTCCGTGCTGCTCAGGGAGCCTGGAGGAGAAGAGGGAGTCACAGCTTCAGCTGCGCAAGGTCCTGCACCGGGGTGGAGAGGGGAAGGGGGTGCTGGCTGTGAGGCTCTCGCAGCCCTGTAGGCATAGCACTGCCTTGTAGACAGGACCAAGGAAACCCTCAGGGAAAGGGAAGCTGCCACGAGCGTGAGTACGACAGGGTCAGCCCAGCCTTTCCACTAGGCTTGGGCACCCCAAGCACAGGTGGTGAGTGGGCTTGAACAGTCCCAGCAGGCTGCGTACCAAAACTGGTCTCGCTTAGGATGCTGTATCGCTCCCGCAGAGACAACGGCGTTAGTGTCCTCCTCCGCTCCTCACTGCCGCTTCCCTGTGAGAGTGGGGACAAACCAAGGGGTCACCAGCTTGAAAAGAGGGCAGCAGCTCTGCCCTGGCACCACTGCTTCTCCTGCAGCCCCAGAGTGGCACGGCATGACAGCGAGGGCTGTCTCCTGCACCTGGGGGAGGGATGGGGCCCTGCCACCCCCTCCCAGAGGTGCCAGAGACCCGGCACTGACCTTGGTGCAGGGTGGTATGCTGATGTTCAGGTGGCAGAGCACATGCTGGAGGTCCTCGTATTTCATGGCCTTGCGCAGGAAAGACAGGGAGCCGCTGGCTTCCCGGCTGCTGTCCCGAACCTGAGCCCCGAGAGCCCTGTTAGGTGGCCTGGCATATAGGGGAGGCGCAGAGGCCCCAACTGCAGCCCAGCCCTGCACCCTGCCATTACCTTGATGGGAATGGCGAGACGATTCTCCCGGAAGGACTGGAAGAGGAAGGTGCGGGGCTGAGTGGCCTTCTTGACAGGCACCAGGTTCCCTGAGAGCTCGACGTGCAAAGGCATCCCCTCTACCACCTGGCAGAGAGCAGAAAACAGGCTCAGACCCTGTGCAGAGCTGCTTCTCCTGCCCCTGGATAGGGCAGGTAACCCTGACTCTCCTCCCCAGGCCAGGGCCAGGCCTCGACTGGCATCAGTCTTCCCTCGCTTGAGCAGCCTTCTCCCTGCTGCCCCCCCACCATGCTGCTGGGGACAAACCTCAATGTCCCTGCTGCGGGCCACCTCAGTGAAGTTTTCATGCTGCTCTAAAGTCTTGTCAACCTTGTCATCAGTCATGCAGTAGCAGCGCAGCCGGCCTTCCCGTGCATCGTTCATCTTGGCAAACACCACGAATTTGGCCATGTAGGGCACAGCCGTCAGCTCCTTGTACAGCATTGTGGCAAAGTGCACGGCCTCGGCTGTGCGTGGGCAGTCGGCCAGCCAGAACCTGCGGGAGGGCTGGGTCGGGGAGCTGCCGGGTAGGTTCCCCAGGAGAGCTGCCTCCCACCCCAACAGCAAACTGCGCCACAGAGGGTGCCCCCAGAGCTCTGGGTACAGGAGCAGCCTCATCCGTGATGGGGACCCACCCAAGCACAAAGAATGGCCCCTTCCCTCTGCACACCCAGTCGTCCTGAGTGTTTCCTGATGCGTGCTGAGGCAGCGTGGGGGTCTCAAGGCTGGAGGCAACTGCCTTGTGTGTGGGAATGGGGCAGCACCACAATGAGCACAGTGGCAGGAGGCTCCTCCTGGCACAGGCTGCACCCCAAGAGGGCCCAAGGAGCAGCGGATGTCCCCAGATGAGCACACGCCCACCCAGCACCTACCTGGCTGACACGTTGGTGGTAAAGTTAGCACACTCGTTTTCATAGACAAGCTTCGTGGTGCCTGTTATGTCTTCCCACTGGGCTTGGGCTGTTCCTCCTGCAGCAGAAAGCAAGGGTGAGCATGCTGCCTTTCCAGAAGCCTGCGGTCTGCATCCCCTAGGCATTTGCTCTCTCCACTGCCATGACCTGTCCTTAGCTCCCAGGAGCTGCGTCCCACTGAGGCGGCCCAGCCCATCCCCACCAGAGAGCACGCTTGCCTGCACGGCAGGGGTTGGCAACCTCACCGATCACACTGCAGAGCAGGCGCAGGCTGGTGGTGTCACCCTCACCGCTGTCTCGGGGATTGTCCTTCCAGGAGGGCGGCAGCGGGATACGGAGGCCAATGGGGCGGTGGAACTTCCTCCGGCGCGGCTCCACCGTGACGATGGGGCTGAAGGTCGCCTGGTTCCCCAGCAGCTTAGTCACCAGCTCATCAGGCACCGGCTGCGCCTGCGGGCAGCACAACCATGGGCATCAGGGCTGGTTTCCCCCAGGCTGGGGCACAGCCTGGGCCTGCTGCCTGCCCCTGCCTGCAGGAGCCCAGCTGGGCCCTGGGCCAGCCTCTCTGGCGCTCACCTGCAGGGCCAGCCGCACTTTTTTGGTGACAGCGGTGTCTGGGAAGGTGGCCTGTACCATGGGCACTAATGTGCTTTTCAAACACCCTCCCTCAGGGCCGATCAGATCGCAGTCCTGGCAAATCCGGGACATGACCACGAAGTAAAGAGGGAAGTCGGTGGTGATGATGCGGCAGACTCTCTTCTTCTCCAGCTCCTCCAGGCTCTCCAGCTCTGCAAGGGCAGCACAGCCACCAAGGCTCACACACCAAGCCTGCGGCTGTCACCCACCACCCGGAGCTGCACCGGCCGTGCCACGCTCAGCCCCATAACCACGACCCAGGCCAGCTGCAGCCCTGCCCTTGCCACATGGTGCCAAGCCCCTGCCTGCCTGGCACACTCACCCTCATCCATGCCGTTGAGCAGCTGATCCATGTAGCTGTCCTCATAGCGGTTGCGGTGCTCCTTCCAGACAGAGCCGTTCTCGCTGCGCAACACCACCAGCTCGCGGTCTCCGCGCCCATACGAGGCAAAGTGTGGGATCTCCACAATGACAGGGCTGCAGACAGCAAAGGAAGGGTGCTTGCACTCATGCACCACCACCAGGACACACAGGCAGTGAGGTGGCCCTGGGCAGAGCACCTGCCCATGCTGTACAGCCACCGGAGGAGGAGGAGGAAGACAGGACTGCTCCCTCTCTCTGGGAAACAGGGCTCTGCGGCCGGCAGGACTGTGCTGGTCAGGGCTTTTCCTACCACAGCACAGCCACCACTCCGCTATGCTGGAATGACCCACCCCAGAAACACGCTGAGCCTGGCTGGAGGCAGGATCTCTCCTGTACCAGACCCCCAGAAACAGCAACGGGTGGAGGTTTTGCCCCAGCTGGCAGAGACTCCAGAGGAGCCTGGGATCCGTCCCCAGTCCTGAGGGACAGCCCCGGTGTGGGCAGCCCCATCCGCTCTGTTCCCAGCTGTGCTGACCTGAGGAACTGGGCGCCAGCAGGCCCCAGGGCAATGATCCGGCTGGCCAGACCCTCCTCCTCAGCCAGCGTCGGCGGTGCAGGCAGCTTTTGGGGCTTCACCAGGCGGCAGGTGATGCGGGTCGGCGCGGCACAGGCACGGGGTGGGATGACCACGCGCAGTCCGTGGTGCCGGCTGCCCCGCATGGAGCCGCCGCGGGCGTCCACCATGAAGCTCACCAGGAACCTGGAGCGGGCAGAGGCATGGGCAGGTGGGCACCTTGCAGCTGGCTCACGCGCAGAGCATGCACGTGTCGCGTGGGCTGGGCACTCACCCTGTGTGCACGGGGCTGGCCACCGGGCTGATGTTATCCGAGGTCTCGGTGGCGGGGCTGCTGGGGATCAGGGAGTCCTCATCGAACTCCTTGGAGGGCTGTGTAAGGCAGAGAAGAGCCCCCATGGGCACAGCGTCCTATCTGAGAGTGCTGAGCCTGCCGACTCCTCCACAGTCTCACAACTTTCCCTGGGCAGTCCTGTACCACCGGGTCCATCCCCACCACCCACCCCACACATTTCAGCTCCGTGGTGATGTGGGGGGCTCCCCCGGCAGGGAATGCCTAGGGGGGCCATGGCAGGCTGTGTCTCATGCTCACCTCCTGTGGGGACACCGAGGGTGCATGCAGCAGGCTGACTTGCTCAGCTTCTGTCTCCACAGGTCCTACCTGCTCAGTCTCCTCCGCTCTGGTCACCACAGTCTCAGGTGGGACGCAGGGGACCGGCAGGACAGCTGGAGACTCCACCCTGGCAGGAGAGGGCAGTGACAGCCACTGAAGTGGCAGGCCTGGACCCCTCAGCCCTTGGCCATCCCCAGGGAGTCCTGGGGCTGCTGGACAAAGGCAAACTCAGCAGTGGACCCATGTCCTGGTGCAGGAACACCACCAATTAGCTTTGCCTGCTGTGCTAGCCGGTGGGGGCTCAGTGATCCATTCCTTACCCAGAGCTGTCCCTGCCCCGCTGGCACCCCAGCCCAGCACCAGGCTGTCCCTGTGCCCTGTACCCGCTCCCTCCCCACCATCCAGTGCCTCTTACATTTGCTCCAGTGTCGTCGTGGTCACAAACTCCAGCGTCTCCCTCTTGCCCTCCTGGTCCGTGGGATCAGGTGTCCTGGGCTTTGGTGCCATCAGCTCCTCCTCTGAAACCGAGAACTGGCTCAGCATGCAGAGAGGCAGAAGGACAAGGGAGCACAGACACCCAGCCCTTGCCCCCATCCCTCCTCAGGGCTGGAGCCAGGCCCATCTGCTCCCACTGCCGGCCACACACACTTATCCCCTGGGTCTCAGCCAGCCACAGGGTGGCTTTGCCCTCTGCCAGATAGGGTCTGCTGGCAGGGCCAAGGCTGTGCTGTGGGACAGGAGCTGTGTTACCTGTCGGGAGCCTCGGCTGCTGTCTGACCCCTTTCCCACAGCACCAAGCACAGAGCAGAGCCTGCTGGGGACACCCTGCCATTGGATGCTGGGGACAGGAGTGTAGGCAGGGCCGTGGACACGGGAAGGATGCCCTAACACTGCTGAGTGCATCCGTGCACCCTCCTTGGAGGCACAAGCCCAGCCAGTGCTGCTGCTGGCCCAATTAACGCCTGCTAAGGAGTTCACCAGGGTTTAGCTCTCGCCAGTGCCCTATGGGAGAGAGTCCAGCACCTCCCAAAGCAGGGAGAGAGCCCCAGCGATAAGGAGGGGACCGTAGCAGGATGGAGACCCTTGAGCACTCGGGTTCATCCCTGCCCTGGCCAGGACGGCATGGGGCGGCTGTAGAGGGGCACCACAGTTTCTCACAGAACCAGGCTCTTCTGCCTACCAGGGGACAGGGCCTGGGGCTGACAGGGAGCCAGCGCTCCCCCGCAGCGGGGGGACGGCCTCATTCATGCAGTCACACCACAGCAAGCAGCATGGACACACATGGGCAGGGCGGGATGGCAGGGCCTGGCGCTGGATAGCACCAGCCCAGCAGCAAGGCTCAGCAGATGGATGTGGCGTGCGGATGGTTAGTGGCCATGGGGTGAAATGGGCCATTGAGCTGGGGCAGGGGGACAGATTTCATACCCATTACTGTGACATGAGCAGTGCCTGCAAAGTAAGAAGAGGCAAAGGTGAGTTCTTGGTGGGAGGGAGTAGGAGTGGACCAGCTGCAGCCTGGTACCACCCCATGGAGCAGGACACGGTGGGGGCTCTGCATGCCCAAGGGCTCTCTGCACACTATCCCTGGGGCATGGGACCACAGAGAGGCCCAGGCATGTCCCTCCTCCGTAGTGCAGGGGCACCCAGGCCAGGAGGTGCCACCCCAGGAGTCTGGTGGGCTCCCCTTGTCCTCTCTGCAAGACCACTGTGGGGCCACACAGTTCCCCCACCCCAGCCAGCAGGAACACCCGTGCCTGTCCCTGGGGTGGCTGCTGCCACACTGGCCCAGCCAGCAGATCTCTGGGATGGTGTCACCCAGCTCCAGCCCCTCACCTTCATCCTCTGACACATCCAGAATCTCGTCTACGGTCTCCGGGAAGCTCATGCGGTGCTTGTCACCGACTGACTGCGGGAGCAGAGCAGAGTCAGAGGAGGCCAGCCCTTCGCTGCGCAGCCACCTGCAGCCCCCTCCTCACACCCGGGCAAGGCACCCAGCCGCCAGCACCAGCCCTGCGCAGCTGCGCTCAGCAGACCCCCGCCTGGCCGCTCCCAGCCCCAGCCCTCCTCCACAGGGTCCTGGTCCCAGTCCCCAGGGGCTCACCGGGATATCGGTTTCCTCTGTGACGATCTTGAGCACGTCTGTGACAGAAATGTAGCCAAGCCGCTTTGCGATGGCCAGGGGAGTGGTGCCATTCTGTGCAAGAAGGATGGGGTCAGCAGCCGCCACAAGGAAGCCCAGGCAGGTGCCCAAGCTTGTCATGGGGTGAGGAGGTGCAGGTGAGCACCATACTCACTGTGCTGATCTCATTGGGAGAGGCACCGTGCTTCAGCAGCAGCGTCACAACGTCCGTGTGGCCCTGCTGCGCCGCTTGGTGCAGAGGGGTGTAGCCCAGCTGCAGGGGAGGACAGAAGGTGCTGCCATCCGTTCTGGGAGTCTGTTGCCCAGAAATGCCCCTGGGCCTCACACTGTGCTTCATGCCTGAAGCACGAGGGTGGCTCCCTCCTTTCCGGGGTAAGCAACTGGCTCTGCACAACCCAGCACTTGCCCAGGGCTGTAGCTAGACTACAGCAGCTTCCAGCCATGGAGACAGGACAGCTTGGAGCAATGTTGAGGGGAGAAGTAGAAGCAGGGAGGGATGCTAAGCCTTCCCCCGTCAACCTGCATGCTGTTGCTCAGGGCATAAGGGTCCTTGGAGCACAGGACATCTCTGTACCTTTGTCTTGGCATTGACATCAGCTTGGTGCTGCAGCAAAAACTTCACCAGCTTGATGTTCCCATAGTGGCTGGCCACATGCAGCGGGGTATAGCCCATCTGAAAGACAAGATCAGGTCTCAGCCTGCCCTCAGTGGTGCTTCCTGCCCTTCTGGCTTGCGTATGCTCATCCCCATGGGCAAGCCTCCACGGATGAAGGTTGGGGCACGTGTGGGGGTGCTGCCTGAGAGCCCAGGACCAGGGCAGAGGGCACACTGCAGACCACACTACGCTGTGCCTGGGGGTACAGGTGGGAGCAGGCAAGAATCATCCCTCCAGGGAGGTGGGGGGAAGAGGAAGAAGAGTCTCCCAAGACACAGACAAGATGGTAAGGATGCCTTCAAGAGCAGACTAGAGGGGATGCCTGCAAGAGCGGAGTAGGCCTAGACGTAGTTCCCCCACGTTTTTCACCACAGCCACGATCAATGCACTACTTTACCCTGGTCACTGCATCCACTGTGACTCCGTGTTTCACCAGAACGTCAGCAACCAGCACATGCCCTTCTTGGGCCACGAGGTGGAGAGGAGTCAGGCCACTCTGCAAACAGAGGCGGTCTCAGCACAGTGGTGATGCCATCACTGCAGCTCTACCAGCAGAGACTCTAAGTCAGGTCTCCAACCTGGCAAATTGACCCACATTGTGCTATTGGCCAGCACGCTGCTGCCTGTATGCAGGGAGGCACTGGGGCCTGGACTACCACCCTGGCTGCTCCTCCCTTCCAGAGTGTTCGCCTCCAGCCTAGCAGGAGACACTGGGACAACTTACCTTGTTGCCTAGGTTGCCGTTGGCTTGTTTGGAGAAAAGCAGTGCCACCATGTCCGCATGCCCCTCCTGGGAAGCCAGGTGTAGGGGGGTGACTCCCTGCACAGACTCCGCATTTGCAGAAGCCCCGTACTGCAGCAAGCTGCTGGCCACCTCCATCTGGTTCTGCTTGGCAGCAATGTGCAGGGGAGTGTACCCATTCTGCGGGGAGAGAGGCTCATTGCAGCACTCAGCCCCTGCCGAGCAGACCAGCAGGGACAGAAGGTGCTACCTCGTCTCTCCAGGCCATGCCTGCCCTTCCTAGTCGCCTCCAGAGCTCAGGGATGCAGGCTCACACCCAAACCATCTCCCTGACAGCAACCAGCCCTGACGCTGAGGTCAAATCCCACTCTTCCAGCCAAGTCCGCGCAGGGGTTTCAAAGACCACCTGCTTCAGGTTTGACTGGTATTGGCTGTTCCGGAGTTTTCCACACATGAATTTCTACAGCAGTATTCAGCCACCTGGAGCTGCGAGAGGCCAGGGCAGACAGGCACCTCCAAGAACGTGTCTGGCTGAGGCGTGGAGCAAAACTCGCAATATGCAGGATTAGTATTCAGGCAGAGACTTGAGCCCTGCCTTTGCTGCCACGCTGCAGGAGCGAAGCGGCTGGCAGACACCCTCTGCCCGCGGTCACGCGCAGGCTGTCAGTGACGCAGACCAACGGGGGATTGGCGTCGGTACCGGCTGCTCATGATGCTTGCCCAGCAAGCCTGCCGGCAGCCGGCGCAGGGGGACAGGGGAGTGCCAGATGGGGAGGGCCGGCACCAGTAGCCACTTGTCTGTTCTGAGGATGCAGCTTCTGCAAACAATGTGGAAACCAAGGCTGCTGGTCTGCTTTTCTGGGAGATGTTCCCCACGCTCAGGCAGAGAGGGGTGACTCTCACGAGCTCGTGGGTTTTCTGACTCACTGCTCCATAGCTGCATGCAAACATTTGTGTGTGGTTTCCCAAACTGCCAGACCGCAGCACTGCTCCGCAGGGCTTGCCATGGAAACACATCCCAGGCAACAGCCACAACACTGCCAGCAGGGACTACCCCTGACATAGCCTGTCTGCTGGAACAGGACGACTGCCGGGCACCCCTGCCTGCCCCACGTGCCGGTGCAAGGGACGGGCAGGCAGGAGCAGCAAGCGTGGAGAGCGGCTGGTGGTGATCAGTCCCTTGTACGCTCCCCGAGTGTCAGGGGCGAGGGGCGAGGCTGGCCCCGGGCTGGCAGGCGTTAGACACACGACATACCCCCGCATCCCCAGGGACACCTAGTCCAGCCTTACCCAGGCTGAGCTGTGCGGGGAGCTCCCCTTGGGAAGCAGCAGCTTGACGATCTCCAGGTTGTTGTGGTGCACAGCCACGTGCAGTGGGGTCAGGCCATTCTGGGGAGGGGGAGAGGGCACAGAGAGGTGAGACAGAGCCTCTCCCCATACCACACCGCTCCTCCCACTGCCAATGGAGCTGCACTCACCTTCCCTGCTGCATTGGGGTGAGCATCATGTGCCAGCAGCAGCTCTGCCACATCCACCTTCCCGTACTTGGCTGCAACGTGGAGAGGGGTAAATCCTTTCTGAGGAGAAAGGCAGCCCATCACAGGGTGTACAGGGATGAGGAGGAGAGCACTGACACATGCTGCGGCAGATGAGGAGGCTGCCCCTCCTGTGACAGGGACACTGTGCCACCAGCCTGCCCAGCCTTGGCCCAGCCAGGTCACGCCTTCAGCAGCAGTGGCCACAGCAGCCTACCTTGGTCATGCAGGTCTGCGAGGCCCCCTTCTCTACCAGGGCCAGGGCCGTGTCCACGTGCCCCTCTCTGGCAGTGATGTGCAGGGGCGTGTGCCCAGCTGTTGTAGCCAGGTTGGGGTTGGCGTTGTTCTCCAGCAGGAGTTTGACCATGCCGGTGTGGCCGATGCGTGCAGCACAGTGCAGAGGAGTCTGGTCATCCTGTGAGGGAGGCAGAGAAGCTCTTTTGGCAGACCTGGACCAGCCCCTTGCTTGCCATGCTGAAGGGGCCCTAGCCCCGTTCCTGCTGTTGCATGGCCCCTGGCAGGCCAGGCTCTGGGCAGGTGAAAATGAAGAAACCAGCACCGGCTTTTCCCAGAGCTGGACTATCACACAGGTTCTCTCTACCTACCTTGGCCTTGGCGTTGGCTTTGGCTTTGTTCTGCAGCAGGTACTTTGCTACATCCATGTGCCCAGCTCTGGCTGCCATGTGTAGGGGCGTCTCCACTTTCTGCACCAAGGACAGGATAAAGTGGTGAGGCCACAGGAGGGGATATGCCTTCCTGCACTCGTTCCTCTGGTCTGAGCACAGGAGAGCAGTGCCCACAACCTTTCCTGGCCCCTACCAGTTCCTCCTGCCAGCACAAAGCGGAGCGGGAGGACGGTGCCAGGGATGGCTCAGGAGAGCAGAAAGCGCAGGACTCGGGCAATCCCCACCTCCTGCTGGACCCCGCCATGCTGAGTTCCCACAGCCCCAGCCAGGGTGGGACTCACCACATTGGACACATTCGGAGAGGCTCCACGTTGCAGCAGGGTCTTGACGATGGGCAGGTGCCCCATGAAGGCAGCCACATGCAGTGGGGTCAGGCCAGACTGTGGGGAGAAAGGCGTCAGGAGCCAAGATGGTGACCGACAGCCTTGCCAACATCTCTTCCTGCCCCCTCCTCTCCCTCCCCGGGGCACGCTCTGCCACAGAGGCAAACTCTGGGTCCCCAGCCTGGCCCCAGCAGCCTGGCAGGTGAGCTGAGGGGAACACGGAGCGCTGCTGCCTCCCCTGCAGTCCCCCTGCCCTGTAGGGAGCAGGCTGTGGGGAGATGCTGCCAGGCTCAACAGGTCCTGAGCTGCAAAGAGCTCTAAGCCACAATGAAGAAGGTGCCTGGGGACCAGGAGAGGCAAAAGGGCCATCATCCCCTGCAGCGCTGCCTGCTCTGCACAGGCAGCAGCAGGAGAGCTGGGGCTGGGCTGCAGCCCACCTACCTCTGTGACGGCATCGATGGAGGCACCCGTCTTCAGCAGCAGCTCCATCACTCGGATGTGGTTCTTCTTGCAGGCGATATGGAGGGGTGTGAAGCCATTCTGCAGACGGACAGATGGACAGTCATTTCCAAGTACCCTCTCCCTCTCCCCTGCCCCAGCCCTGCCTGCCGCTCCTCACTCACCAGGGCTCGGGAATTGGGCTTGGCCCCCTTCTCCACCAGCAGCTTGGCCACCCGGTGGTGCCCACAGTGCGCAGCCACGTGCAGCGGCGTTAGGTGGTCCAGGGTGATGTCGTCAATCTCGGCACTGTACTGCAGGAGCAGGCGCACGCAGTCCAGGTGGTCGCCCTGCGCTGCCATGTGGATCGGCGACAAGCCGTTCTGCGACCGTGGAGCGGGGCCTCAGGGCTGGGCCAGGATGGGGACCAGGCATCCCACCCAGCCCCTGCCTCACTCCCCTGGCCACAGCTCTGGGGCAGAAGAGACGGCACGTTCCCCAGGGTGCTGCCAGAGAGGAGCTCCAAAACCCTTCACGGAGACTTACAGGGGAGCAATGCTGAGCGGAGGGCAGGGCCTGACGAGCTGCTGCCATGGGCAGGCTGTCCCCAGGCCATCCCCTTCTCAGGGCTGGTCCCTTTGAAGCATGCAGCCCTCAGGCAAAGGGCTCCAGCTAAGGCCAAGGAAGCCTTGGCCAAGGAAGCCAAGGTCAGGAAGCTCCTTGCCTCCTTGGGAGGCCAAAAACTCAGCCTCAGCCCAACCACGGGTGGCAGCCAGCATGGCTTGTTACCCGCCCTGTGCTGCCCTGGGACCTGCCACAAAGCACAACCCCAGAGTCCCATGGGTACCTTGGTTTTGGCTTGAATGGGAGCCCCGTGGTCCAGCAGGATCTCTGCAATTCGCACATGTCCGTTGCGAGCTGCACAGTGGAGAGGGGTCAGCTCATCCTGCACAGAGAGAAGGGTTCAAGGGCTCAGCATGGGCAAGGAAGGGCAGGGCTCCTCTCAGGCAGGAGAGTAACAGGGACTTTGGACTTGTTTGCAAAATAAGGCAAAACTGAGCCTGCCCTCAGCCCCCGGGGCACAGGCACTGTAGCCACGCAGCCACCTCTCACCTCTACATGCACCAGCAAAAAGCCTGGTGCACCAAGGTGCACCCTTAGTGCACCAAGGACCTTCCCTCGCGCACCCAGCAAGATGTTCGCAGGGTATACATGGAGCTCGGGGAGGGAGATGACCTGCGTGCTTGCTGGTGATTCAGAAGCAGTCTCACCTTGGTCCTTGTCTCTATCTGGGCGCCACGATCCAGCAGCAGCCGTACCATGATGATGTTGCCCCGGCGGGAGGCTATGTGCAGGGGAGTGATCCCATTCTGACAGAAGGAATGACAGTCGGTTAGAGGGAGCAACCCCTTCTCCTTCCTCCTCGGGGCTGCAAGGAGGCACAGGGCGAACAAAAAGCAGGGGAAAGCTAAATCCCTGCCTGGGGACAGCCAGGGGAACAGCTTGTTTCACAGGGCAGGGAGAGAGGGTGAGCACCTACTCCTGCCTGTAGCTAAAGGCTGTGGACAGAAGCTGCACAGAGCTTGCAGGAAAGCACCAGCTCACGGATTTGGCTGTACCCATGGGACTGGAAGAGGCACGCCAGCTGCAGGGGCTATAAGCTCTGCCCTGCAGCCACAGCACCAGTTTTCCCTCAGCCTGGACACAAGGTCCTAAGAGCTTCCAGGGATGCATGGCTGCATCCAACAGAGGGGAGGCATAGTAGAAAAGCCCCACGCTGGTTATTAACGGCAGCTCCTCAGACATGCCTCAGTATGCTACCTTCTCCACGGTCACACCTCACCAGCGTACCCTGGCAGCTGCTGCTGCACCTACATGGAAAGGAGGCACAGCATCCTCCTCTGGTGCTGGAGCAGTACCGGTCCCAGTGGCCTTCCCACTTTGCACTCACCTGAGGTGTGAAGTTGACACTGGCTCCACGGTTCAGCAGTAATTGGGCCACACTGAGATTCTCGTAGTGGGCTGCAATGTGCAAGGGGGTAAATCCAGTCTAGGGGAAAGAAGGAGGGATCAGCCCAGCCAGACACATGCTCCCTGCTGGAAGGATGGATAAATACAGCATACCAAGCTGCTGTTCTCCCTGGGGATGTGGGAAAGCTCCCAGACAGGATGGGAAAGCCACACACCTTGGAGAGGACGTCAGCATTGGGGTCATTCTGCAGCAGCACGGCAGCTGTGCGAGTGTCATCGTTGCGGGCTGCGATGTGCAGGGCAGGCAGGCGGACCTTACCCTTTGTCCCATAGTTAATAAGGTGAGCAACCACGTTCTCGTGCCCTTGCTGCAGAGCCACAGCTAGTGGCGTGAAGCCATCCTGCCAAGGAGAGACAGGTGAGGGGGGGAGAGCCGAGGAGCCATGGTAGCACCTGGCACATCCAACAGCAGCCCCAACAAGCAGGGCCCTAGGGTCCTCCCCAAGGATCTCACCTCTGTGGCTACATTCTGGTTGGCTCCATTTTCCAGCAAGAACTTGACAACTTCCAGGTGGTTTTCCTGCGCAGCCATGTAGAGGGGTGTGAAGCCTTTCTGCAAACACAGGGCCATGCACATCAACACAACTCTTCCCCGAATTTCTCAAGCTCCTTGGAGACCTATGCCCCATCAACACTCACACCCTCAGCTCACTGAACTGGGGCAAAAGCATACACAGTGGTGGTGGTGGCGGGGGGAAGGAAAAAACTGGCAACGGCAGAGCAATCGTGGAGAGCTGGACTCCAAGGCTCGCCATCCAGAAAGAACCAGGGGATGCTGCACAGTAACAGTCAACCCAGAAGACTGCCTTCCACTCACTGCCACTACTCTCCCTTGCTTCAGGGACATTTCTCCCATCAGGCAAAAGCTGAAGAGCTTGCAGCCCCACCAAGCCCAAGAAAGAGAACGAAGGAGGCACAGTGTGCAGAGCTGCAGGGGCTGCTGGACACCTTATGGCTGTGCCAGGGAGGCATCGGCCATGAGTCCTCCCAGAATGAGTTCAGCATGCTTGTGTGTGCTGCCATGGACTCGCTCAGCAAAGAGACCACACTGGTCTCCCCATATCCCTCAAGACACCCTCCCCACCACTTGCACGCTTGTTTTCTTTCAGGAGTCTGGCAGAGCAGTCCTTACCCCTGCCCCTGAACAGGACTAGAGAGAAACTGTAAAGGGCTGCTGAAGTGCCCACGCTGGGCACAGTTCCCAGCCCGAGGACACCACCATCGTCCACGCTGGGTGCTTTTCCCACCCCAGCCCAGCTCACTCTACCTGTGACTGTGCATTGACGTTGGCCCCATAGTTCACCAGTTCCCGGACCACGTCCTGTTGTCCAGCCAGGGCAGCAATGTGCAGGGCTGTGTTTCCCTTCTGAAAGACACCACGGGGCAGCGCTCAGGGGCTGGAACAGCCCAGGATGCCGGGGGAAGATGGGCCTGACATGTGCTAACACACGTGCAAACAGAGAAGCTGGCCAGGGGAAGCCTGTGGTGCCCTTGCTCCATGCCCCATCCGTGCTACAGGCCGGGCAGCTACCCCTCACATTTGCTGGCTGGGAAAGAGAGTGATTTCATCTTTCCCGTGAAGTTACTGGCAGCAAAAGCTGTATGCATTGTCAGGCTCTGTGTAGCTCCAGCACTGAGAGATGCGGAGGGGAGGGAGGACGGGGGAGCTGAGCTGGCAGTCTTCAGGCAAAACTGCAGTGTGCACCCTGGTCGCCAAGGCATCCCAGCAGAGCTAAGGGATGATAAGCAGGCTGGAAAATGCAGACACAGGCTTTTCTGACTTGTGCCTTTGGGTGGTGTGGCAGAACGCCAGACTCTGCTCCGTGCCCTGAGCCCTGCCAGAGCACAGGGGAGGTGGCAAGCCAGGCCCCCTCCTGCGCTCGCAGCCCTTCAGATGGTGCTGAAGGCTGCTCATTTGTCAGCCCTGCTTGCTTGTGCTGTTGCCTGGCTTGTCACTGAGCAGGAACCACACCCCGCCGTGGTGATGCGAGGAGAGAATTATATCTCATTTAAGGAGCTCCAGAGCTCTCCAGCTTGTGACGATAGTACCAAGGCCATCTCTGTGTTGCAGCATGCAGGGTCTGCCCTGGGACAGTGAGGGCTGACTTGAGCCAGCAGCCAGTGCCAGGAGGAGATGCGAGTGAAGACAGCATTAGCACATGTTGTGGTTTCTGTTACTCCCCTCTTGAGCTCACAGTGGCCCCCGTGGCCCCCACGGGGGAGAGGCATGGGTGGAGAGGAACCTCCCACCCACCTGGAGGTGCCCAGCACAGCTTTGACTGCCCTGAAATCAGAGCCTGGTCCCCAGGCTCCAGCCCAGCAGCACTGCCACCAGCACAGCCTTTCCAGGGGCTGAAAGCAAACAGCGTGATTCACTGTTCAGCTACTGCTGGCGTGTCTGGCAGCGATGGCAGGGTGTGGAGTTGTGACTCCCTTGTCCTCACCTTGGTCGTTGTCTCCAAAACGATCTCCTTGTGCAGCAGCTCCACCACCATTTTCACATGGCCCTCCTTGGAGGCCAGGTGCAAGGCGTTCAGCCCATTCTGGAGGGAGCAAAGGTGGGAGAGAGGCATTAGTCACCTGCTGGGGCTCTCCGGGGAACCCTCTACTCCGAGCTCCTGTGCAGACACAACTGTGGGCGCTTGGCCCATGCTGGAGAAAGTCTAGGCTGGTGGGAGCAGGAGCCATTGCCTCACCCTCGAGCCCTGCACTGGCATCCAGCACGACAGCCACGGTTAGCTCCATGCTGCCAGGGCAGCTGCGTGCAGCTGAATCCTGACTTGCACACTAATGCTGGAGGTTTCTCCATGAGCAAAACATGCAGCCCCCGTAGGCAATTTCCTACGGATGGGTGGCACCACAGCTCAGCGTGTGTGCGTGTTTGGTGCCACAGGCACTGTTTCAGTCCTCCCAGCTCATGACACATCCCTGATGTCAACTCCTGTCTTTGCTCGAGTGACTTTCCTTGGGGTGCCCCTCCCCGCGATCGCCTGCCCACAGTCAGGCTTTTCAAACCTAACGCACAGAACTGAGCTTTGTGTATGGCCCAGAGCGAGGATGCACCAGAGCTGCTGTGTAACTGCGCATACAAACCATAAACTTCAGCATTTACGCAGGCAGAAGGTGCAGTGAGAAGCTCTGCCTGGGACAATGATTTTATCAAGCAGCAGCCAAATTAAATTCACAACAGTACAGGAGCTTCCAGTCCAGCAGCTGGCTTCTTCCTGGCTTTGCAGAGTGCCCACCAACAGCCCCATCCTGCTGCCCACCAACAGCCCCATCCTGCAGCCCATGCTCAGCAGAGGGTCGGCTGTGCTCCCTCAGAGTTCAGCTGCAGCAAAAGGTGCAGAGAAAGTGTTGTCTGTGCCACCTCTACGCTCTACCAGTCCCAGGAAGCTCCCAAACAACTTGAAGTGACTTCTCAGGAACATCTCTGTGTGTGCCCCAGTTTAGCTCACCTTTTTCTTACACGTGGAACCTGAGCACTAGGAACAAAGGGCTGGCCAGTGCCCTTTTAGCATCCTTGGGCTGTCAGAAGGAGGTGTCAGGCCAGTCGGCACCCTAGAGGCTGCTAAGACAGCTTCTGCTCCGTTATTTCTGACACCCTCTTCCACTTCCCAGATGTGAACAACAGGGCCGGGATATTTGCTGGCAAAGAGGTTAAATACTTGCAGGCAATCTCAGATGTCACTTTTTCCCCATAATGCAAACTTCCCTTGTCCCTCACTTCTCCCAGGTGGATGCACTACGTTTACTCACCCCTACTCAATGCTGTCACGTGGCAGAGAGACGCCGGCTCCCTGGGAGCACACAGTCCTGCCCAAGTACTCCACCTCCCAACCATCTGTTTCGGCTCCTGTAGATTACTGGAAGGTCACTTCACAGAATTGCTTCATCCCTACCTGAATGTAGGTAGGGGAGCAGAAAATGCCCAGGGAGGCTCCAGTTCCAGCCCTCAACACTCCAGTTAAACTTAGAACAGCTTCAAGAGTGTTGCCACGCTGGAAAAAGGTTTTCCACCCTCTCTCACCCAAAGCACCAGCTTTCCAGGATCGCAGTTGAAGACTCACAGATTCTTTTGCTCGACTCTGATTACAGCACAAAGAGCAAAAACCTAAAAGTCCATGGGCTTCCTCAGCACACCAACTTCGAAGTCCCCTAGAGCCTGAAGCACAAAAGGCTTGCTTCCAAGGGAAAATGAAGTGGGAATGCTGCAACTCCCACAGAACAGAGCCACCAAAAGGAAACGCTCCCCATCCAGGCCTGGCTACGCTCAGCCCATCGCCTCGGTCAAGCCCAGTTTCCTTGACTAAGACACACCTACACAACCCCACTCAGATGGTCACCGACACCCTCACCTTCGTGCGCTCACAGGCTGGATAGGTGGCCACAGACACACACGCTTTTTCTCGGTTACACTCACGCAACAAACGCCTGGAGTGCAAGACCACAGATGCTCGGTTGCTCTCCCCAACACATATGCCCTTTTACGTAAGGGATTCATAAATAACCTTTTAAATGCTGAAAACCTGCGAGGAATCATTATTCTCTGGCCTTACAGCCATAAGCACAATGTTTGCAGAAGATCGTTTCCCAGCAGCCCATCGATATTTCTGCTCCAGGAACAATACAGGCTGTTTTGCACATTTGCTTTGGCTTGACAGCTCATCTGACCCAAAACCGCCACAGGATGTGCTTAATTTGAAAGGTGCTGTATACCCCTCACTAAATGCCGCAAATGCTTCCCAGAATTCCCGGTCGCTGGCTGTCAATGCGACAAACGCAACTCTACAGAAAAACACACAAGGCGGTGCTTTGCACTTAGACCTGTACCAAAGCAAGGCCCTGCCCTGGACTGCCCATCAGGACCGTGACTGGCCACCCCACCAGAGACACCCTCCTGGCACCCGTGTGCTAGCACAGCGGTGTTCCCTGCTGGGGAGGGTCCTGGCAGCAAGAGGCGCTCATCCTCAGGCCTCCAGCACCTCATGGATGAGATGGGCGCATGCAGGAATTCAGAACACGAAAGAGGTGGATGATGAAGACAGTGATGCAGATGGCAGCAGTTGAAGGGGATGAAGTCGGCAGGATGAAGATCAGATGGCATGTCAAGGTCTCTGTACTTGAGTAAGAATACAGGGCCTGTGGGATAGGTCTGACCACATATATCCCTCTTTATTCGATACAGGACATGTGAGGTTGGACCTTTCCCACAGGTCTGATATTCCTCAGAAGGAAACCCCAAAGTGCCATCTAACCTCAGGGAGATGGCAGGAACCAGTGCAAAGACGTCACTGAAAGAAGTGTCTCATACTGCTGTAGCCACGTGCTTCCCATCAAGGTGTCAAATCCTCTCCCCAGCACCAGAAATCTGGCTGGAAACAGGACTCGCAGCCAGTCAGTGGAGATAGCTGGTCACTGACCGTCTCTCCAGGTGAGGAAGAAGTTCAAAGCCATTGTCTTTAGCTTGTGGCTGGGTCTCCTTGTTTTAATGCTTTGCAGAGCCCTCTAGAGAACCACATATTCCTCTGCACTAGAGCAGTATGGGAGCAGCAGACATAGAAATCCTCCCTCTGCATTTAGGCTTGTCATCGGAAAGGAGTGAACATCCGTGGCACGCTCTGCTCGTGGAGTCTCCCATCTCAGAAGGCATGGGCCAGCGTGACCAAACACAGCCCCCACCTACTCTTGCCCTTCTCCCCCAGACACCCACAGAAACCAGCAGGAAGGAATTCTCTGAGCCACGTGTGTGAACAGGCAAAGTAAAATGATTTTCTCTGCCAAGCTCTGCTCCAGCCTCTGCACACACAGGGCATACACGCATGTGTCACGCATGGTAGCATCCCCAGTCCTTCCTGGAGAGGAGAGTGCCACAGACAGCAGCAGCAGGATCTCCCTGCTCCTTGTGACTTGCTTCCCCAGAGGTCTGTAAGGGAGCAGCGGGTGCATTAAACACCTATTTGTCTCTGCTCATTTGTAGCTAAGTGTTTGGAAGCAGGAGCTGCTTCCAGCGACTGGACTGCTGCTGGGGTTAATTACAGGGGCTTCTGCTCCTCCAAGTCTAAGGGAGCAGCAGTTGGGTTTAGTGACAGGGCCAAATTCTGAAACGAAGCACAGCAACTTGGAAGATCCTGCCAGGTGCAAGCATGTGATCTGCTCAGTGCCGAGCGCAAGCCAAGTCCTGCAGCCCAGTGCTAAGAGCGTGTTACATGGCCTCTCCTCTTTTCAAAGCCTGTACATCTCCAAAATGGTTATGGGGTCAGAGCCTCTAACCCACCAACAGGACCCCATGGAAAAGCTCACCTTCAAATGACTCTGAAACCAAAAATTTTCTACCTCTTCTCCCTACAAGACCCCTCTGATCTAAATCCCGTACGTCTCCACGCAGCCCCAGGACAGAAGTCTTTGAGAGTATCTGCATGCTGATTACGAACTAATAATCCAGCTAATACAGTGATGAACAAAATGAGCATCTCCTGAGCTTTCCCCAAACCTCACCTAGTGCCCTAGAGAGGAGAATGCAAGGTGCAGTGTGCCCCAGGGGCCTGCAGAAGCCCAGCATCCCTGCACCGTATCATCAGTCAACAAAGAAAAGGAGATGGTGACATTTCCTTGGGGAACCTGTCTGCGGTAACTGCACTGGGCACTGCAGTGCACAAATCACTAGGTCTGAACTATGCTTGGTTTGGGGACTTGATACTGAACCAGGTGAATATACATTTGTGCTACCTGCTGAGTCAGCCTCCCCAGCATCACTACTGCTCTGGAAAGCAGCCTACAGTGCAGTCTGTCTGTCCCCCCTGCTCACCCCAAGCTCCCTGGGTCTCTCCCTACAGCACCTACCCTGATTCAGGCTGAGCTGCTGGCACTTGGCAGCTGCACAGATACAAAATGTTCTGTCGATTATGTGCAAACAATTCCTCTGTGCCTGCAGCTCTCCTTTCCTGGGGCAGACCTGTCTCTGCTCTGGGCTAGGAGGGGCTCCACCTGCCCAACACCTCCCATGCCACCACGACTGGTGTTCTGCAAACATCCCCTGCTTGTGTTAAGCTGCAGCTTCTGGGAATCTGAAAGCCTGAGCATTGCAGGCAAGGGGAATATCCCCAAGAGTCATTCCTGCGACGTCTCAGCCACTGTGCTACACTCTTCACAGATATCTGCTCTGCCCTCTGATAAGCAGCTGAGCCCCTTCCATCTGTCCCAGTTGCTTGTCACCCTAAAGGAGCCTCAGATCTCCCTCCCTGCTTACCTGTTAATGCCCTTTGCTACGCTTCAACCAGTACTGCCAGGCTCCCGAGATCTTTATTGCCGCCTTCCCTGCCCCAAAGACAACTGGTCCAGATCTGCCTTCTGGTCAGCTCTTTTCCTCCCCAGCATAGGACCTGTTTCCACCCAGCTCAGCTGCAGAAGCCTCCCCAGCAAGGGACCACTCTCATGCTGCAGTCTGCCCTGTGTGGCCTCTCCCCTGAGCTCAATTCCAGTTAGGAGCTCCTGTGCCAGCTGCCTGGCACAGGCAGGGATGAGGGGCTGCAGGCTGCCCGGAGCCTGGCAGGGGATGGTGCAGGTGGGAGGAGGATGGGGTCAGGCAGGACACTCAGCTCTGCACCCCAGGGATCCCCCCACCACGCTGGCAGTCACGGCTCCATGCTCTGCCAGGGAGGTGCGCACCTATCCATCAGCTGGGCATGCCACAGCTCTGGAGACACGTGCCTGCACAATGCCTTTGCAGAGTCCGTTATCCCCAGGAAATCACCGCGGCACAGCAAAGTTGCCATCGCACTCCGCCTAACGCAGCACCTCTTTTGTCTCACCCCGAGACGCTTCATCAGAAGCCAGGCACATCAGGCGCAGGAGGGGAGTGGGGTCAGGACACGCAGCCTCTCCCACAGAGTTTTTAAACTTCCTCTGCCAGGCAACTTACTGCCAGCCACCTCATACTCTGCTCCATGGCAGGTAGGACTGCCAGATCAGGGCCGGTGCTCCCAATCGGCTACGCAGAGCAGAGCAAGCAAGCAGCCACAGGGAACCTCCCTGCCTCCATCCTATGGGAGCAGCGTAAGGAAGGGGTGCAGTGACTGTCACTGGGCCTGGGGGAGCCACCGCGTGGCACGCTTTCACAGGAACTCGAGATGGTACCAGAAGCCCTGTGGGTTTCACCTACCTGGTTACAGGTGTTAATATCTACCCCATTCCTGAGGTGATCCAAGGCTTTGTCCAGGTTCCCGGATCTCGCAGCTCTCAAGAAACTGGTTGCAGCATCAGCCTTGGGGAAAAAAAGAAAAAGCGTGAGACTTAGAGTCCCCCGGTTCTCCCCCATCATCAGCACAGGGCCAGCTCTTCACTCAGTTGCAGAGAACATGACTACAGAGACCAGGCAGAAAAAGCAGAGGTCGGGCAGGTCAAGGTGGGAACTGCTGGGACAGACTGAGGTGCCCCAAATTAGATGGGAAGAAGCAGGGCTGGGACCTGGACTTAGAGTGAAGAGCATCCAGATGATGGGGCACGAGCACCACGTGAAGTCTGCAGCTTGTCCCGGTACTGCGGGTGGGGTAGGGAGGACGCTCTAAGGGGACTCCTGCAACCATGGCAGCCTCCCCTGGCCCAGGAAACACCTCTGTGTCCTGGCTGAGAGACTGCAGTGATGGACAAGGCCTAGGCTACAGCTGTGGTGAGCCCAGCCCCGCTGTCTTCCAGACACGGCTGGGTAGCCATGGTGGTGAGTTCACGTACAATAACCCTGGCTGAGCGCCCCGCAGACGGGAAAGTCGCAACTCTCTTTTCCAACAGAAACAAGGCAGTGCCTCCCTGCACCGCTAAAACACAGCCACCCCAGGCAAGGCACAGCAATACTTCAAGCAACGCTATGTAGCAGTGTAAGGCAGCAAATGAGGACCATGGGATAGCTCACCAACAGCAGGGTGGAAATGCAGTGACATGGCTCTGTGAGGCTGGGACCTTGGACCGGTAACCATGAGCTGGTTCCTCCCTGCTAGGTCCAGCCCAAAGGGCTCTCTGCAGCAAAGAGCCATTGGACATCCATGGCAAGGGTGCAGGACACACTCCTCTGCCTTCAGCTCCAATAGAAAATCAGAACCCCTCTTGTACCACTCACATCGGGACTGACCAAGGGACCTCCTGTGCTACAAGAGCCTACATCCTGCCATCCCAGGCCATCCTGCAGTGCCCACAGCCTGGCTGTGGAGGAGCACCCAGGACTGGGAAGCTCCAGGGCAGGAGCTGGAAGCGGCACAGCCACAAAGGATGGCACTGGAGGCAGACCTAGGCAGGATGATGCACCGCACAGGTTAAGGGCTCCTCTCTTCCCTTCTCTTTGCAGCCTCAGCCATTCAAATTTGGACTTTGGAGCAGCATGACTTGGCTGCCTTCTGCTCTCCTCCATCTGCCTCCCCCAGCCCATCCTTTCTGCCCAACCCTCTTACCCCAGAGAAACGTAGCCATGTCCAGGGCCCACCTCCCTCTGACCCCCTGCAGAAGAAAGGCCCACAGACGGGGTGTCCTGGCCCCCACTGTGCCGGGCACACCCTGCAGAACCCAGCCCAGGCTCCCGCAGCAGTGGCCGGGTGCCACGGCCCCTCCTGGGGCAGCCCACAGGGTCAGAGGGACAGGTTGTGGAGGGCAGCACCACCATGCCCTGTCCTGGTGCGCAGCCTCCGCGTGTGGGGGGAACACGTGCTGATGGCACGACCTCCTCTGCCAGCTGGCTCTACTTGCTACCACCTCAGAGGAGAGCCCCGTCCATCTGGGAAGAGCCCCCAGATTCCCAGCAGAGCTGCCGGCTTTGTGGAGGGCCGTGAGCACAGAGGAGACACGACATGGCACCTCAGTGCTCTCCTGGTACAGGATCATCTACCGCAAGAGGCAGAAGGCAGCACCAGCGCTGTGCTGAGAAGTGCACGTTTGTGCTCTGAGCCCTGCCTGCTGTCTGGGGTCTAGCGAGGGAACACTGACCGCTTCAAGCAACAGGTTGAATGCAAAGAGCTTTTCCAGCTCCAGACCCTGCTAGAAGCCTCTGCATCGCAGGTCAGGATCAATGACAGGGCAGCGCCTCAGCTATGCTGCCGGCATGCCAGCCACAGCACAGACCTTTGACAGCAAAACCCTTGGAAAGTCAAAGCACAGCTCAGCCAGGCTCTCCCACCCATGGGACACACACGGAGCTGCGAAGATTAAAATGGTGAAACTCTAGAGGCTCCAGCAGCAAAGGGGCTCCCGAAGCCCCAGCACGCCCAGCAGCAGAGACTACAGGCAGAAAGCAAGCAGAAAAGCAAAGCGGAGGTCTCTGTGGGCACGAAGGAGAAGTGCATTGTATACTCACAGCCACGTCTGGACCGGACCTGCCCTTTCGTGCTGCCATAGTCCGGCACTTCAGCTGAAACCTGAGCCTGGTGTCCCCTCTCTCCCTCCTTGGTTATCTACTCCCCAGCTTTGAGAGAGCCAGTAAGTTACATTGCATTCTATCTAAAAATACAGGCTCCCTCCTCGCTCCAACGCAGACCCTGCAGGGATCGCCAGCCGCTAATGGAATTTGTTCATTTTCTCTCCATTATTGTGTCAGACAGGATATTTAATACCAAGACGCCTCCGGAAAGCAGATGACTGCTGCCAAGTGCAGGGAGTGGGTCAAAGCTGCAGGTACCACCTCCGGAACAGCAGAGAAAGAGCAGCCCCACAGACATGCCCAGGAGCCTGGCGTTTCACAGGTAACTCCTGCCACAGAGGAGAGGGGTCGCGGTTCCCTCCCGACCCTCTGGATGCTGGAGGCTCGGGCCTTGGAGAACGTGCTGAGGCTTGAGTGCTCCAGAGGCACTGCCTTTCTGCTCCCCATGCTCAGCATGCCCCTTTCAGAGATGCATAGACAGATGCAGGACGTCAGACACCAGCAGTCAGACAACACATGCAGCCAGAGAAGAAGGGATAGCTCAGCTCAAATGGTAAAAGCAGAGGAAATAGATCTGCAGACATATTGTCCTTCTGATGTCCGCATGCATGTTGGGACTGCCTACCTATCACTCAGGGGGCGTTCGTGCACAACAGCTCGCTTTACTTTGGGGTGTCAGAGAGATCAAGACAACGCTAGATTAGCCAGGGAACTGAAGTGCGGGTTGGGTCACTGCCATCTCCTGAATTTCAGCAAAAGGGAGCCGTGACAGCAAGAAATGCAGAGACCCTACGGACACAAGTAGATGTGCATATCAAAAAGATACACACACGCAGAGTCAGCGCAACACCAACGTGCCTAAACACAGACACACGCACATTGCACCGCTACCACCCACTAATAAGCACAAAGCGTAGCAGGGGCATGCTACATGCACCCCCCGGTATGCGTACACACACACACAGTCACTTGCTATCCATGTGCCCCAGGATATACAGCAACTGCTTCCAGATGCAGAGACTGCCTCTATGGGTTTTCCTTTCTCTGGAGTTTGTCGTGTTTCTTTTCATTTTTCTTTGCCTTCCTAGCCATTTTCCAGGAAGAAGCTATTCCAGGGGAGAAAATAAACTGCCTCATGTGCCATTGTGTGCCTCTTGCACTCTTAACACGCCTGCTAAATCCTGCACCTAGGTGTTGTGCTCCACAGACTTGTGGACATTCAAGCTGTGAAGCATCAGGGGGCTGCTGCCAGCAATTACCCAAGGGAGAAGCCTCAAATCTGGACTTTGCAAAGTGCTCAAAGACCTAAAGTAAAAAACCAGCACAGCACAGCAGACTGTGCTTCTATTCTCCTTCCCTTGCTTTTCTTCCAGGAAAAAGCTCCCCTTGTCTACTGACAATCTAAATTTTTTTCCTTTCCCTCTCCAGGCCCTGGTTAGTGGCTTCTTCTGTTCCTCTTCACAGGTGTCTTGCTGCTCTCACAGCCTTGCCCTGCAAAGCAGGACTGCCGCGGGATGAATGTCCCAGCCCCTTCACCCCAACATGAGAAGCCCGGACCTGACCAAGCCCATTGCCTTGTAGCTGTGGCTAAGGCCATAAGCAAAGGAGAAGTCCTGCCAAACCAGAGACTCGGGCTGGATTTCAAGGGCTGCAGTCAGAAGTTCAGTAATCCTGCTCAGTCTGCTGGCGGTGGTCAGAGTCCTGCTCTAATCTCTTCTGGCAGCACCTCACTCTCATTCCCACCCAGGGAGGAGCTCCCACCAGCTCCTTCTGCACATCACTGATAAAGGAAGGGAGGGTGTCAACATTGCCTCCTTCTGTGAACGGTGGCCACGTTTGTCAGGAGCCCACTCTGTACAAGCTGCTAAACGCTGCAAGCAGATGATTCCCAAGTGCAAATGAGTTCAGGGACTTGTGCTGATCTCACAGTGTTTTCTGGGACACAAAGACAGGCAAGAAGCGAGTCACCACGCTGTTCCAGACGGGCAAAAAGCACACATGCATCCTGATACACTGCCCTCTTTACCCTATCTGCCCACTTGTCTCTTCTATCTGCAGGTCTTCTGCTGGAGCAACGAGGCAGCCTGAGCAGGGACCAGGACTCCTCCATTGTTCATACAGCACCTGGCACGAGGAAGGACTGAGCTGGCTTCTTGCCGAGGAGCTCCAGCGGAGGTGGGACCCTTCACTGCAAGGACGCACACGCAGGCCTGTGGGACTGCCTGGGAACATGTCCTGCTATGGACAGGGCCAAAGACGCCAAAAGAAAGGGACTGGCTGCCCTTTCCAACAAGTCTCTGACTCCAGCAGTCCCTGGAAAGCAGCCCGTGCCGGACAGCCACCAGGCCACAGTGCAGGCAGGTGAGGGGCAGCACACCCCGTCAGAGGCTGCTAGCATCCACTAGACCTTCTCACTGCTTGCAGCAGCAAAGTGCTTTGGTGCTTGAAAGCAGCTGATTTCTTGCTGCATTGGAAGAGCTGCAAGGACTACTTACAGAGAGGAAAGAGTGGGGAAGCTTGCGGTCACTGTGTGTTTTTTCTGAAATGGGCTGTATTTTCTTCACTAGCTCTACCCAGAGGTATTGCACAGCCAGAGCTGCCCTGCAATGGAAACATACGGTGCCACAGGGAATTCCCAGAGTCTCAAGTCTCAGTCACGTCATGCAGCCCCTGCCTTTCCCCTTCCCTGGTCTCTGCTGCGTATCTTCAGAGTCTCTGGTCTCACTGGAAGACAGTGCTGCCCTTACACCAGAGAAGCGGAATTGCAATGCAAACTTTTAAATAACAAATTACTGCCCATGCCTTGGTGAGCAAAACTCTTTCTGCCGAACAGCAGTCAGACCCAGTGGCAGGCATCAGATCCGTGATGCCTGCATGGGAAAACAGGGAGGCTGGCTGTGTGGCAGTTGTGCCTTAGTCCCTGCACGCCAGGAGCAGAAGGATGCAGACCAGGCCCATGTACACCGTCCTTGGGGCAGGCACCCTCCTGCCAGCCCTGGCGCTCACTCAGTTTTGTTTCTTCCAGGCCTAGCTACTGGAAAACATTGCTAGTGAGGAGCAGCAGGCTTTGCTGCATGAAAAGCTTCCTATGGCTGCTCTATAAGCAAAGATCTTGAAAGCAATTACACCACTACACAGGTTTCTTGCTGTCTTACGAGTTTTGCCACTAATGATAACTCTTCATCTTCAAACTCTTTTGTCTCTTTTGTATTTTTTGGAAGGCATGTGCTCCTTCCAGCAAGGAGCTTAGCAGCTCCTGCTCTGCACGCTGCAGGCATCTGTTTGCAGCCCTGTTGTTCTAGCAGGCTTTTGAAACCCCTTATCAGGAGCAATACGTGCCACCCTTTCTCTGGGATACATTAGGAGCAAAGTCAGCCAAGGCGTCTTGCAAACTGGGACGTGCAAACTGTGTGAACAGCAGAGCAACAGCAACAGGAGGGACACAATCCCTTCCGAGAGCCATGTGCTGCTGCCAAGGGGAAGGCATGGATTTACCATTGGCCCTGCCTGGGGGAGGCAGCGGTGGCTTTCAGCCCTGCCAAGCAGACAGGCTTCCTCCTGTACGTGGCCAGTCTGCCAGTGAACAGGGGGAAACAGAGCCAGACGGAGACGGGCTCACAGAGCAGAAGACAGAGGAGGTCCTGCAAGGAAACACCTGGCTGGCTGGGCAGCACGCAATCACCCCAACAACCAAGGAGCGCCAGGACTGGCGGTGAGATGCAAACCTGAACCCTGGCACCAAAGCCATGTATGGCTATGGGTATCCCACCTAGATGGTGTGGAAGGATCCAACTCGCATCTAGGAGGTCATCCAGTCGCTGCCAGTTGCTAGGGCCAGGGTGCCAGCACCTCAGGTCAGCACTGCCAGCTGGGGAGGTAGTGCAACAAACCTTGCAACAGCCCTTGACATTGGCTTTGACACTGCTTTGCTCATGTGGGCTTGTGTCGAGCAGTGGGCATGATCCTCACCTTTGAGGCATTATTTCCAGCAGAGACAGCAAAACCTTACATCACTGTAGTGGTTTATTTTTAAGCAGTTGCCCAACCTAGGGATTTCTTTGGAGCCAGAGCTCATTTGGACCTCCCTTCCTTGCAGACCTCAAGTGCCCAGGTTTGCAGGTGATAACCTGGATCCTTTCTCATCAGATGAGAAGAATATGTCAGTCCTGGAAACACTAAAGCAGCTGCTAAGATTAAGAGCAGTCAAAGGTGGCACTTAGGGTCTCTCTAAGACAGTCAGGGAAGATCAGGAAAACTGAATCAGAGATTCAACTCAAAGTGCTCAGTAACAGAAATCACACTGTCCGCCTTACAGGACCTGTATTCAGAGAAACTTGACTCTTTCAGTGGTCCCCGCAGTGGAAACAAAACCTACTGGCAGGTTTCTGCCTTCTGACTAGAACACAGCATTCAGCAGAGCACAGCATCTCCAGAGAGGCCATAGTAGCAAAGCCTTGGGCAGGCAGCCAGTGGAGCACAGAGAACATGCTACCAGGCACATACTGCAAATCCAGATGAAAGGGAAAAGCAAAAGCATTGGGAAAATTAACCAGATAAAAGGATAAATCCATATGCCCGAATTCTGTTCTCTCATTACCCTCATCTCTGCCCACATGATTTTGGACAGGTCTGCAGATCTTAATAGGACTGATGAGAGTCAAGGCACAAGAGATCATCTCTGGAAGGCATCTGCCAAGCGAGTTTGTTCTTATTTCACGTACCAGCCTGAGTAAACCCTTCGTCCATGCTCCTTTTTGCTGAGCGGAGATTGCACCATCCCAATCTGGGATTGCACCCCAGGCCTCCCTGAGGCACGTACCACTGAGGCTGGTGGCTTATATGCCCAGCAGAGATCCCCAGACCGGAATGCAAGGAGGAGCCCAGCCATCTTGCAGCAGGTGAATCGGAGCATGCAGGAAATAAAAGATCTGCTCACGTTCCTGCGGCAAGGGGCTGTTAGAGCTGGAGGAGAACTCGGCACAACTGGCAGAGGAGAAATCCCAAAGCGAAAGAACGAGGGCTGCTGGCAGGTTTGTAGGAAGGGAAGCAATTTGTCAATTCACATTTTGAAAGTGCTGAAGAGGGGGCAAGCTTTCGGGTACAGGCACCTGACTGGCCCCTCCATCATATGCAATCCTCCATCGCTACATAATCATGAGTAACCAGCTTTCAGAAAGCCCATTTTTATGCACTCTTAACAGGAGAGGTAGTCCTGGCCTGTCACTGGTGGTGCAGTTCAGGGCCAAGGTTAACTCGGTCCCTGCTGAGCATATTCAGGCACAGACAGCATCTGCGTTGCCATTTGGCTCGTTCCTTCCCGCCTCACGGGTCCCCTTTGCTAGCTGCTAAAGCTGGAACAGGTTCAGCACTGTGAGGAGGGTGGATATCAGAAATAGCTTAATCTGCGTCGAGCAAGGACTTGGGAGCTGCCCCTACACAGCAGACTGATCCTTCTGATAAGGATCCCCTGGTGCCTACAGCTCGATGAAGACTCACCTCTGTCAGTTCCAACCTGGTACTAATGGATTTTCTAAGTAGTAGCATCAAGACCTTGTTCTGTCATTTGCAAACCATCACTTCCCCAGTGAAGTACAGTGCTGGGGCCAGCAGCAACCAGTAGAGAGAGGAACAGGGGCTGGTCCAGGTCTGTACAGGGAGCTGGAGACCAGGACGTTGTTCCTTTCACACAGAGCCAAAGCAAGGCAAGAATTAACACAGCTACTGCTCCTGCCAGCTGAGGCCACGCACACCCAGGGGAAAGCTGTCACTCTCCTTTGATGTTAGCAGAAGCCTCTGCTCTCTGCATATCCTGAAAAAGAAAAGCTATTTTTACCTCACCAGAAAATATATAGACTCTGACTGAAGACAATACACGAGAGCTTTTTGCTCAGGCACTACACCTCTTCTAACAACATAACAGGGTTTGCAGCTGCTGAGAGAGATACAGCAACACCGTAACTGCTTTTTATCTCCTACTTTCCTAATGCACTTCCTTCCTCGGACCGTGACACGACGCAGGCAGGTGTGTGCGATGAACACTGGGGAGTTGCGAGGGCTCTAGCAGGTTGCCAGTGCAAAGGGGAAAGCAGAGACATACTCTGAGCCTGCCCGATGCAAGCCAGGGACCGAGGCATACCTTGCGGGCCAGCCTCCAGCCTGCCCTGGGCTCTGGGCAGTGCCCGCGCATCCAGGAGACGCGCTGGAGTCCAGACTGTGCCATCAGGGTCTGCCCCGGTGCCTTGTGAAGAAAATTCCTTGTGATGCTTATAAACCTCTCCGAATTTCTGCAGTCTGTTCTGACTCATTCTCTACCTCTGCTTCAGCAGGGCTAGTCCACACCTGCTTTGCCTGCCTGCATGAGCAAAAGCACCGAGAAGGGGACTTTCTGCTAGGATCTGCACACTGTGAGGAATCGCAGCACAGCCCCTGCGCCATGGCTGCAAGAGATTTACTGCTAGCAGCGTTCAGCCAGGCGGCTCTGGCCAGCGCTCGGGATGCAGCCTCCGGAAGCCATGCAGGGAAGAAAGCATTGACAGGAAAGCACCTGAAGCAAAGGCCTGGCAGCAGATCTCTGCCAGCCGATCCCTGGTGAGGGCATGCGAGCAAAGCTGTAGCAGCACAGCCACCTGCTCCCCAGCAGAGCTAGTGCAGCACTGTGCCTAGAAAGAAACGTCATCCTGTGCACCTGTCCCGGAGCTTCGGGGGGGAAGAATAAGAAAGGCGGTAACACAGAAATCAACAACACCAGCGCAAAAAAACCCAACACTTGGGGGCACCTCCCTTCTGCTAACAAAGAAGCGATGGAGAAGGACGAGGCGCGTACAGCACCAGGGGGACCTAGCCGTTCTGGATTTAATGCCAGCCTCTGCCACTGGCTCCCAGCATGACCTCAGGCAAGGTCCCAGCAACCTAAGAAGGGCAGCAAACCCTTCCTGCCATTCTATGGTCCATTCAGCTGCAATCTTTTGAGGACAAGGGCGGTTTTCTCTGGACCAGACTTAAGTCCATGTTGCTGGCCAGGATGTACCTACACTTCCACGTGCAAACCAATACCCTGAGAACTGACCTGATTCCTCTCCCCTAGTGCTGCCCAGAAAGCCCTTTACCATGCCCTCAAGTACTCACCCTCAAGTAATGCATGCATGGCATCGCTGCAGGAGAAAGTCAGCTCACCCTGGACAGCCAGGGTCTGCAGCTCTGTTCAGCCCACGTACGCTGAATGCTGCAGCCAAACCAAGTGTGAGCAGCCAGTCTGGAAGAGGTTTTATCAGCAGCAGGACTGCACCCTATCACCACTCACACTTGCCTGCCTGCATGCCGGCACAACGGGGAGGCTCCTGCCTGGAGTCTGGAGATTACAGGTTGTCCCACGTCAGGGGCTTGGGGAGAGTGCCAGGCTGGACACAAAGTGTTAGTGAGTGTCATGGCTGAGGCACGCTTTATAAACATACCCGTGAGCTGTAAACAGGGAGGAGCCCACGTGCATGGACCCTGCTCTTCAAACAGCACAAGGGAAGATGAAACTTCAGAAATATAAAGCAAAATGAAAGAGCTCTGTGGCCAGAACCACACTGTCTCTTGGTTTGTGCTGCACAAAGCAGGCTGGGCCAGAGGCAGTTAGCAGAAGACCCCAGGTTGTCCATTGGTCTCTGCAGATCTTGGCTGGGCACAGTCCCAAATGAAGGACACAGAGATGGAACTGAAGTGGCAAATGAAGTCTAGTGACAGCAGCTCCAGGCGCTTTATAGGGCCTGGAGCCTACTGTAATACAATGAACGCGCCCCTTCCCCCCTTCTACCTGCACAGCAGACTCCTGCTCCAGCATCCCTTCAGGAGATCCTTGCTTGCAGCAAGAAGGCAAGGGGTCCACAGTGGTTGGTGCATGCCCTCTCTGAAAGACACGCAAGGGAGTCACACCGATTGTTCAAAGGAACAGACCTCCTGGAGACCTCTCCCATCCCACCCTCTCCTCGTGCTCCGGCTCAGGGTGATGCACCGCAGAGCGATGTTCACCTGGCACTCCTGGGTGGCAGGAGGCATCCTTCTGCTAGTGGCTTGCTAACCCCATTTTGGATCCAGGCACTAAATTGGGGCTATCTTGACAAAGCACTGGGGGACTGCAGGGGAGCTGCACGGCTTGGTTTCTAGTTCTAGCTACCATTCACCTGGCCCTTTTTGCCAATTACAGGTTCAAGAAGGCCAAGGCGCTTCCTCCCAGGCACTGGGGCCAAACCAGCAAATGCAAGGCCATGAGGTGATCACACCTGGAAAGGCCTGGGCAGCATACAGATAAATACAGCTTGTGACACTTGCAGTTTCAGAGAAAAAAAAAAAACCAACAGCTCTACCAGCTGTATCTCCCTAGGGAATTCTGATAAAACAGCCCAGCCCACCACTGGGAAAGCTTATATCAGCTGAGAGGCAGGAAAAGTAGACCAAGAAAACCTGTTAGGATGGAAAAATGCTTTGCATTACATAGAAATTGAGATTTTTATACTGAGTAAACGCCATGTTGACGCATTACAGCAAAGCAGAATCCTTACCTCAGTCTAAGGAAAACACCTTCCCCTTGTCCAGTGCAACTCAGCACTTCCCTGGAAGTCTGGGATCCCTCTGGTATTTGAGCTATAATAGACTCCACCTCCAGTTCAGGTAGCGCTGAAATGTTAATTGTCAAAAGGATGGGCACTGCAACTGCTGGCTGGCACGCTACATTTGCTCTAAGAAGTGTTGCTGCTCTGAACCTACAAAGCAACATCACCAATGTCTCAGATGCTGCTCCCTCCGGCCCCCCCCCCGCGTAACTGCATGTCAGGAATGTCAATATGAGTCCTCTGCACCCTGAAGACAGGACCTCACCAGCCAGAGCTTATGAGCCTGGTCAAAGTTGCTGCCTCAGCATAATGCAAACTTCCTCCAGGTGCTGCAGCCATCAGGGCAACAGACACGCTTGACAAAGCCCTAGAAACAAGACCTGTGCCTTTCCAATCAATTTGGGGTTACCTCCTACCACACCTCAGGGAAAAGCAGTGTAAAAGTGCCCATGAAATCTCCACCTGATTGCTGAATGGGTGCTCGCCCACTTCTATTGCGAGAGCTCTCTCAGGGAGGGATTAGGGTTTAACTTTGATTTGTGCAGCCTCTGGCACCAGTGAGCACCAGCAGTGGGGACTTTCACAAACTCATTACAGGCAAAGTCAGGGATGGGATAACCTCTGGGGTGGCAACCCCTTGGGCTGCAAAGGGTGAGCAGTCTCAGGTTGGCTCAGTCCTCCAGATTTCTAGCTATCCAGCGATGCCACGTCCTCCCCATGAGGGTGGAGAGGTGAGCCCTGCACGGTGCAGGAGGGGACGTGGCTCTCGCCCTTTGGCTCCAGCCCAGGCTTCCCTCATGCACATCATAGGCCCGCAGCCACAGCATGGCTGAGGGAGGGAAACCCTGCGACTGTGCACCGAGGAGGAAATAGCTGTGGTTACTGTGGGGTACCGTAATGGTAACCGCAGGGTGCTTTGGCACACGCCTACAGGCCACATGGTGGGTGGTAAGAAGGAATCGCCCCAGGTCCCCACCACTAAGCAGAACCTTTCTGCAGCCGTGAGAAATGAGAAAAGTGCCTAAACTCAAGAGCCCCTGACAAGGATGTTTGCAGGTCAGAGCTCCTCTGAGGGACAGAGAAACATTCCCACCAGGTCCAGGCCTGGCAAGCCTGGCCAAGCCACGAAGCCTTTGCTCCCCCACTGAGACCTGGAGTTCTGCCTGCAAACAGCCCTCCGCGACTCCTCCATACCTCAGAGGAGGTCCCTGGAGGAGCAGGAGCTCAGGTCACTGAGGTACCCCAGGCTAACGGTGACATCCACGTGGGCTGGCAGGTGCTGGACTGCAGCAGGCCCATGGAGCAGCAGCTGAGGCAGATAGGCATATCACGGGGCACTGTATGTCTGTCGTGAGGCAACCGTATGGAGCTCACAGGGTTAGCTCTACTATCAGTCACACTTCTACAGCTCTAGAAGTGAAGGCGATGGCAGGAGCATGAGTGAACAGGGTCCTGCGAGGTGGCAGGGACGTGCCCGCTTCCTCCCTTCCCTTAAGAAGGGGAAGAACAGAGCACTTCGCCTTGAAGTATGTAATACACTAATAACCATTTCCTTCCTTGGCTGTTTGTGGAGCTGGTGCAGGCTCCATCTGTAAGAGAACTGGTCTCTTTGCTACATTAATTGCTGTCCCTTGTTAATCATATTCTTCTGAACACTTCCCACCGATCCCTCTACTAGATCTCATTCAGTCGTTACCCCCTCACCTGAGGTATCTCTGAGGTTCCCCCTATCAAACTGCAGACAGGTGACTTGCACGTATCGGTGCTGAAAACTAACACCCTGGAGCAATGTGCTTTACTAGCAGTTTGTCACCGTTATCTTGCCTGCTATATCTAACAGTAACATCTTTGCCACAGCTTGCAGTTCTGGAGAAACCAACACTATGGGCACAATCCTGGCTGAGAAACCGGAGCCTGCGCGAGCCTGAAAAATAACAGCTCTAATAAATGAATAGCTCTTAATCCCAAGAGCTCTTTCCATTTCCATGAAAACAACTCAAAAGACTAAGGTCTCGGGCGGTTCCTTAACACTTACCTGTTTCCAGATCCTGAACGGAGATTGGCTGGGTTGCTCATTCCCTAAGATTTTATACTGTGTCCTCTCCTTAGTGACATCTGAGCACATGAATGTCCCCTTAAAGGCCTCTCAGATTGTACAGGTCAGTGTCACGTTGCACCCACAAAAGCTAACACAGAGTCAAACTGGAGCACTGCAAAGGGAACTTATTTCCAATGGACGCAACCGGAATGCTCTCTAAGAAAGAGCAAACTCATGTTGAGAAAAAGCGGCCAAGAGTTACGGCGAATAATAGCTGTCCCACTTAGGCCACTGTGCACCCCCATGGGCTTCAGGGGATTTTTGCGAGCCAGGGTTCTAGTATTGTCTGAAGTGCTTTTCCCTGGATGCTACAATATCTATCATACCCAAAAGAAAAATAATTTCTCCCTCCGCTGTCCTGAGATGGCTCCTGGGATGAGACTCAGCAGCCCTGGTGCCTCACTGCCGCTGCATTCCAGGTTTACACCGGAGATAAAAACATTGAATTCCAGCAGCAACTGCAGACAGAGTCTGCAGGGGCGGAGAGAAGCTCTGTCAGAAATTTAGAAGGAAAAGGAGGTCTCTAAAGAAAACTACTCCTTCAGCTACAAATGGTTTTGTTTTCTCAAGATACAAAGTTCTGCCTCTGACCTTTGGAGAAACTCTTCAACCGCAGCATGATGTAGCTGGGAAGGAATGCAAGGCTCCTTCCTCCGTGTTGTTATCTTCCATGTAACTAGAGAAGTGATCTCCCAGCACCAGGCACTTTTCTGGCTGTTGCTAGTCTGTCCTCAGCTGTTCTTTTCCTTTCATTTAAGGGAATGGGGAGTATAGGGTGTGCAGCAACCTCAAACACATTACCTCGGAGAAGAGTAAATAACGTTCTTCAACAGTGGGCTTCAATATTTTGAGGAGACTGCGTGTGCTTTTGCTCAGGGAACGAAGCGCAGCCCTTCCGGCTTTCAGCAGTTTGAGAAACGATGCCAGGACGGGTCCAGGGCTGAAGTCACTGCAGGAGAGCTGCTCTGAGCGCTCGCTTGCCGCCTTGGTACAAGGACAAGGGTACACGAGGGGTTCACCTTACTCCAGCATGTCCCCTTTCTGCTTACAGGGGAAAATGCTCCCTGTGGTCCTGTCACCTGCCGAGGCTCCGAGGAACAGCCAGCCTCCCTGGTTCTGGTCAACAAGCTGTTATCTTGGGAAACGCGAATGCGGTTTTAAAGCTGAGTCAGCAAGAGAAGCCAGATAATTTAAATCCTTAGCAATTCTGCTACTGCTGCCCAGCCATGGATAACAGAAGGTACTCAGATTCACACAAGGGGAGAGCTGGGCTGAAAAACAGCGATGCTGTCAGGCTGCTTCCTCCTGTTAAGAGAGAACAGCAGTGATGCAGGCATACAAAAGCAGAGAACAATGCTCTGCAGTGCTGAACTAGGCACTTTGCTGCGCCGAGCAGGCAGTCCTCTGAGCACAGCAAGGCTGAGGCTTGCTTTCCTGGGGCATTTGTGGTTTCTGGCACGGTGATCAGTAATTTCACAGGAAGTCCATAGGAGCCGCTGGTGCCTCGCCTCTCAGGTGGCTAATCCCCCAGCTTCCAAAGTGCTGGAATCATCAGCCATGAGCAACAGAGGAAGCACGTGAAAGGTCCACACCAACACCTGCTCTTCAGCTTTCTGTCAGAGGAGGAGCTATGCCATGTTGTGTGGTGCAAAGGGGACAAATGCACCGATTTTCCAGCCCTTGCTCTCTCCCTAGTTGCCTCTCCATCTCCTTTATTGTGGCTGTGTGTGTTTGAGGGGGTGGTGGTAGCCAATTTACAAGTACTTCTCCCAAAATCAGTCTAAAAACTGGCACCCAGAGGCCCAGGATGAATGAAAACTTGCAAGAAATCCAATGGATTGGGCTTGCAAAGCTCAGCAGATAACAGACATAAGAAATCTCTCCCCTTCATACCCCTGATCTAAGAAACCATTTCATGGTCATCCATCAGTTCAGAACTATTTGAGCTGTGAGATTCCCAAAGGAAATCCAGAAATACAAATTTAGTAGATGTTCTTCAGGTTGTGTTTCTTGAACTGTGCACTGTCACCTCCAAAGGAATGATTTCGGAGATGAAGCAGCGTGCTGTCTTACTCCAAGAGACGGCTGCCTTGTGCCAGCATAACCACAGTTTAGTTCCTGGAAAGGAAGCACTCTGAGCCCAAAATCGGGATGTTTAGGCAGCCCTTTGCCCCTCCCTGCACTCATACTGAGCAGGCAGACAGCTTCATAGCATGGTGCCCCTCTGGCATCTTATGAGTTGTAAGGTGTTCTTTTTGCTCATCGTTTGGATGAACCAGGCAATACAACTGAAAATTTCATCACACCTATTTATCTTATTTATACTCATTCAGGCACAAAAACTCAGGAAGTCAGATTCACAGAGTGAAGACATGAAAGAGTTGCAGAGCTCCCAAAGGAAAGGAATATTCATGGCCCGTTGTTTATGCTATGGCTTAGTTCTGTTTTATCCTGGCTGCAAGGAAGATTTCTGCACAGACAGAAAATGTTCAGCAACCTCTGCATCGAGCTCTCTTTTCCAGTGGCCTAGAAGGCATCTCGCCCACAGGAGTAGCATCCACTGTATTTCCCCCTGTTAGAGACCAGGCAGTTCGGAGAACAAAAAGCATCACCTTACTCAGCCTGCATCTGAAAAATCCTAGTTCTGGGAACTCAAGAGTTTGGCAGCACGCCCACAATACGGGCCAAGGGCAAATCACTTCTCAATTACTGCTTATGGTGCAGATTTCTGCTTTCACTCAGGCAGGTACCAATCTGAAAGACGTAACAAGACCCTTATCAGGCTGCCGTTAATCCACCCTGGCTATTGATCCTGTTGGATCCACTGGGCCTGCTGTAACTGCAAGATTACAGATCCACTGAGATGCCTAAATGTTATGCCGATCTGGGGATCTCAAGATGGAGAGATATCCAGCACTTGGCTGCAGTGCATGCCTGGAGGCAGTGCAGACTGACCTCCTGCGAGAGCAGATGAATGTGTAGTCCCCACCTGGCAGGCTGCGCTCTGCTCCTCTTGGAAAGAAATCTGCTCTGCTGCTGAGCGTCGAGCCGGAGAGCAAGAACTCGGATCTCGCCCCACACTTTCAGTGTACCTTTATTGTCTCTGAGGTCTGCAGCATACCTAGATGCCATGGTCTGCACCAAGGTCTTCTTGCTCAGTCCTGTTAGTTCAGGCAGTTTGACAAGAACCCAGAGACCATTTCTGTAAACCTCTTCTCTTCAGATTCGTCAAAATATTTTCTCCTGGGCTTGGACCAGCAAGAAAAGCCTTCAACCTCCAGGCACTCTGTGAGGTACGCAAACCTGCTTTTGCAGCAGACTTGCCAGGTTTCCAGAGTTCTGCACGGAGCTCACGGAGGAAGAAGCCTCTACTTTAATATTCACAGCAAGAAACAAAACTAGCTGTACACCTCTGATTTGACACAGACATTCTCTGGAGTTTGGTGAAGGGCTCATATATCAATAACAAGGCAGGAAGGTTTGCACCAAAAATGAAACTAATTCCAATTGATATTCACACTACGGTCGGCTGCAACTCGTTCAGCTTTTTCCTCTGGACAGACCTGGGACGCAGCTGGGCAGAATTAACAAAATGAGGACGATCAGCAAGAAGCTTGGTGGAATTATAAGTGCAGCCCAGCCATTTGTAGGCAACATCTGTGACAGTGGCAGTACTGGCTGCAGGTTACCATGAATTTGTGGGCACAGAGTCAAGGTACAATGAAAGGAAAACGAGTCATGGGAAGTCTCCATTCTCTGCATCTCTCTAATTGATTTGGGTCTTTAGACACCCCCCTCCGGGGAGCTGGATAAGCAACAACTGGGTTATGCCATCAACAACAAAATCTGTAGTAGGCATTGCAAAGAATATGTGTGAAAACTATAAAGTGCTGGCAAAACCCATTTGTCACTAATATTTGCTCCTGGGGATTGTTCAGAGAGAGTCACTGAGATGGTGATGAAATATTTATACTGCAGCAGCTCACAGAGCAGGACCTGTCCCTGCTTTTCTGGCTCCTATGCAAAAAAATCCCAACAAACAACAAAACCAAAACACCAAAAAACAAACACCCCCCCATCCAAAAAAAAAAAAAACTACCAAAAACACCAAACCAAAAAACCAAACAGAGCACTAATTCTTCTCCCAGGCGCTCAGAGCTTCAGGTTGCACCAAAAGCAAACTCCCCACTCCCAAGGTCGCTCCTCTCTCTCTTCCAGAGGTGCTGTCCGAAGGGATCGTGGTAAGATCAGTACACGCGCTGGCACAGAGCTGCCCTGCCTAAGTAATCCTCTGCCCCAGTAACCAGCTTGCAATGTGTATAGAGCTGCCCCTGTGCGTACGGGCCCACCTGAGAAGAGACTTCCAGGAGAGGCCACTGTTGTCTGGGCTGGGGTGGTGCCAGGGGAACGAGTTCCAAGGGGTGGAAATTGGGTCCTGAGCAGTTATCAGAGCTGAATACTGCTTCTGCTTAGGGAAGAGACAGAGTGCTAAGGACAGGCCCTCCACAGATACGGAAAATAAAGGCTGCAGATTTTGTCTCGGCCCCTACAAGATAGAAGTTTGGGACAGGGTCCCTATTTCCCATTACCTTCCTTCCAGTGCTATTTGGATGCTTTACTATTTAGCAGAAACATGTGCCGTGTGTGTGGTTGTTTCCACCCCGAGGCAATTAATACTTGAACAGAACGAAGTCCAACTTAATAAGACTTTTGAGAGGGATGAAGGTGGAAAAACATTGGGTTTTCACTGTTTCCCAGACTATAATTAAAGCCCTTTCCATGTAACTGTCTGAGCTCAAGACCACGTTTTAAACCACCACAGGAAGCTGCAAATGAAGGAAGCGGAGAACTGTTCAGGCGCAGCCCCATGTGCCTCCTGATGACACACCTCGCCATCAGCAGGAGTAGGTGTCAGCTGCGTCTCGGTGGGCAAGGCACACATACAGCTTCGCTACCTGCAGCGCTTGGCTCGGAGGAAGGCAGTTTCTGCAAGGGTGGAGCAGCTGACTCTAAGCAGCTGCTGCTCTCCGCCAATAAATCCACTCGGAGCAGTAATCCAACTCCTGAGTGACTCTGCGTGACATGACAGCAAGGCACGCTGACGAGCACAACAAATCCTGCAATATTAACGGGCCCAAAAGATGCAATTGCTTGCAGAGAGTAGTTCTGCAACACATTTCCAGCCTCTCACTCCTGCTGTCCTTGCTCTTCCTGAAGGCTTAATCCAAACCTTCTGAACTGAAATGTGAATGTCCTGAGGTCTGGAGTGCAACTGCACGTTCCTACTCCTTTCCAGAGTCCAATCCTGTCCAGACATCTAAGAGCTTGGAAGCCTGTGCCTTTGTTCATCAGCTTGCTGAGCAAGCAAGGGAGCGATACGCTTTCTTGGATGCATAGCCATCCATGTTCTGATGACCACGTGCAACTTTTCGTCACGATTAGCTCTTCTGGATACCTTTGATTCATTCATTTCTTGAGCACCCTCGGCATGCCTGGACAACCTGGTATGAACATTACAGCAAGACCAACAGCCCACAGCACTGCATCCTGCTCACGGTACAACCACCTGCACCTTTCTCCAGTTACTGCAATGCTCTGAAGAACAGTTTGGCAGATCTGCAGGAAATCCACTTGGAATCTTGAAACCCGTGAGTTCCATTTAAGGGTAATTAATGAATGATTCAGAAGAGATGTGCACATTTCTGTTGTATGCCCACAGCCCTGCTCTCACTGGTCAGCATTTAGGATGATTTCATCGCACAGTAGCTTTTCCTAAGGTCTAATTCAATTACATAAGATGCCGCGGGATGAGAGAAGCAGAGTCCCAGAGTCCCAGAAATACTCACTCATACGCTACTTTGGAAAGTGAGCAATTCTGCAGAATAGGAGTGAGGGTAGACCCCCACTGACCTAGCAGAGCTAATGGGAGTCTCACTATTGTTCTAAAATTGAAGGAGATCAACTGTTTTATTTCTCCCAGTGGACCGTTTTCACTGAATGTCTGCAGTACCAGCATTTTTCCCTGGTCTCAGCAGTAAAAAATTTGGGAACAAAGCCTCTCTGGAACTTGCCCCTCAAAGCTCTGTCAGCTAACCCTACAGGAGATGTGGGAGTGTTTACTGCTGTAAGTGAACTTTCCTTCCCCCCTGCAAAACACCAGTCCAACTGCTCCTCTTCAGCCTAGATGAATCCTTCTCTGGAAAATGGGATCTGAACAAATCATACTCCCCGCAGCTCTGCTCTTAAAGGTGCCCACCACACATCTGCAACTTGAAATCTCCCAGCAGGACAAAATTTCTAGCAGTCACCATCACTACAGCACAGGTACAGACAAAACTGTCGTATCACTGGACACATCAGCTGTGCACTCTGCAGTGTAGCACCCGTGAACCAGCCCTGCTATGTTTGCAACAGCTTCACGATGGCTCGTTGACCTACTTCTTAGGATAACGTAAGATGCTACACTGAGAAGGCTGGACCTCTGTGCTGCAGCACTTAGGTACCCACAGCAGTGCTAACCCCGTCGTGCCACAGAGGGCAAAATCTCTCCTACCCTATGAGCCTCGCTTAGGCAACTCTTGTTTAGAAGTCACAGAGCTCCCACACAAACAGTTTCTTTTACCACTTTCCCCCTAACCTGGTCCTCCCCCAACACGTACTGTAAAAATGCAGCTCCACAGCGTGGGGCACTTAGGACACTGCACATAGGCCAAAGAAAACAGGGGACACTTTTCCCATAACTTGCATAGCAAATGATTTACTGTTCTCTTTTCAAATGTCATCCAAATGCTGGAAAACGAGCTCTGGGCTCCTGGAACAGCAGCCTTTTTTCCTGCAACATCAGGCAAATGCTTTGGAACTCACCAGCAGGGCCGTTTGCAGGCTCAGCCCAGACAGCAACATGAAACAGAGAAGAAATTCCGTGTTTTACGTCAGAGGAAAAGATCGGGATCACCACTGTCAGGAAAGGACTCTCTGAACAGTCTCAAGAGATGGGTGCTCTGCGCCTGATACAGCGAGGACCTCACGGTATGGGGACTGTGTATCTACCTCCAAAAGAGGCCAGGGGCCAAGTTAAGAGAAAGGGACAACGATGATGCAAAAAGACGAAGGAATCCCAATGACACGTGGACTTAACACACCACGTACAAACTCCCAGAACCCTTCTTAACCAAGGAGTCAGGCAGACCCCTGCAAAGCTGGCCCCGCTGTGGCCTTTCCCAAGGCGTTCACACTTGCCCTGCAGCCTGATGTGCCTATAAAAGTATACACCCAGAGATGGGAACAAGCTTTCGAATTTCTGGGCGCGCTGCCTTTGTCCACATCCCCCCTTGCTACCCCAGGCAGCTTTCAGAGCTTTTGCTGTTTATTGCAGGGAGATCATGCATCAGACAGACCAGGACATGTCCTGAAGTCCCCTTGCTGTTGGGGAGTTCAGGACAGCAGGCTTGGCTCTCGGAGTCACGCTCGCTTGAAATTTCCTCCGGCTGAGACACAGTGAGTCTAATTCAGCATCTACACATGCTAAGCCAGCTTCCCAGAGTATCAGTGCTGCCGTACTGAGGCCCTCCCAGCTGCTCCAGCAAGCGCATTAGGCTTGCCTACCCAGGAGGATGCGGGGTAGCAGCAAGGACACAGCAGCAACACAGCAGAGGTAGCCTGAAGACATCTGTTCATTCCCCTCCACTGCTCTCCCAGTTGTGAGATGTTGTCAGCACAGCAAAGGGGAGCAGGCTGCTCCCAGGACTGGTAGGAGCCGGTCCCCGTGCTTTGCCCATCCTTCCAGAACGCGCTGAAACCCACTGGCCCAGCGTCAGCTTGTAACCCTCACCGAGAGCCACCCCAGCGCTACCTGTAAGTGACGGAAGCCTCAGTGGAGGGTGGTGAGGAAGGACATGGTACGCTCTCTCACATTTTGATCTGCTCCTGAGCCAGTAGAGGAGTACAGACTGAACTTGCTCACTCGGCTACCCCCGTTTTGCCCAGAGACATTGTGGATGCACCATCATTGGAAGAGTTCAAGGTCAGGTTGGACNACTGTAAATACAGTCTGGGAAAATACTGTGACATGCTGCAAGAAGGAGCTCCTGAGAGCAGACGCCCACATGCACAGACCAGAAGTACCCCAGGTCCTCAGTTTGGCCTTCTGCAGGAAACTGCTATTGAAAAAGTCCAATTATGCCCTAAGACAAGCCTGGTTTACAGGCCACAGCCAGTGCTATGGAAGCCCTCTGGAGACAGGAACTTTACCTAAAGCTCAGAGATGGGCAATGGAAGTGCACTTTTTTTGCACTTAACATAGATTCATCGAATGGTCTGGGTTGGAAGGGACCTTAAAGATCATCCGGTTCCAACCCCCCTGCCATGGGCAGGGATGCCTGCCACTTCAAGAGCATAATTTCAGAGATATTGCATTGAAAATAGATATATCTGCTGGAATGCCCCTGCCTGTAGCAGCACTGGGTCCCCAGCCCCATTAGGGAGTCTAGCCTAGCCTTGGGGAAGATAATACTGTGTACATGGAGGTGATGAAAACATAAAGCACCTTCTGTTGCAGATGAGTTTGTAGGTAATTCAGGCGATTGCACAGAAACTCGATGGTTTGCCACACTCGCCACAAACCATGGTACAGCATATTACTACCACCTCTTCATCTCCTTCAGGCTGCAGTGGCCAAGAGCACTGAGGCCACAAGACTGGCAGCTGGATGTCCATGCTGTGGCAGCTCAAGGAGCAGGCAGGGTGCTCAAAAGTACCTGCTTTCCTTCATCAAACCACCCAGCAGTTCCCGAGTGCCCACCACCACACCCCCAAAGGACATTTGCAATGTGCATGTCAGAGTAAGCCAGACACGTGCCTGTCCCCTCAGCAGACATTGGCTGGAGATGACAGGATCGCCCAAAAGGGGAAGGCTCACAAAACAGCAACTGAATTCCCAGGGGCAATTTCACAGCACACAGTCGGGAGGATGGGGCATTTTTCCAAGGAAAGACAGCTTGACGAGCTAATAGTGAGGGCCAGCAGCAGACCCCCGATCATGCTGCTGCAGCGTGCTGCCCAGCCAGACCAATGTCACATTTTCACAGTGTTTAAAGCTCAACTTGATCTTCACTTCTGGAAAGCCCCTGTATCCATCATGTGTGGAGCTGCAGGGGACAGAAGAGGCAGCTGGGGCAGACATCCCAAGGGCAGGCTCACCCTAGCAGTGTCGGGCACCTACAGAGTCAACACTTGAAGCAGGGCTTGCTTGTCTCGGCTCCCCTGAGAGCCGGTGGAGAGAAGCAAGCATTTCTAAGGGTATAATTCAGCTGACCTACTTCCACGTGCGGTGCAGCATGGGAAGGACTCCCTCCTTCTCTCCCGGACTAGAGGGAGCTGAGGTGAGCAGTTCGGATGCAGAGGTCTGCATCACAGCACCCCGAAACTGGGGCAGGCTGTCCCGTTACACAGCGAGGGACCCACACGCCGCTGGCAGCACCGGGCACGCTCCTGTCCGTGATGACGCCGGACACCCAGCGCGCGGAGAGCAGCCCTGCTCTGCCCCAACGCATCCAGCAGCGCAATCCCATCCCGGGAACATCCAAATCCTCTCAGCTGCTGCTGCCATGGCAACGCCAGAGCGAGGATCCGCCAGCCTTTGATGTGCTGATCTGTTTAAAGCATGCAAAATGCCACTCAGAAGCTGGGGAGCTGGGTGGAGGAGCACCTGACGGCCCTGAAGATGGAAGACTCTCCAAGGAGCAAGGATTAATGCACACCGGCAGGCACCGCTGCCATCTCCTGCCACAGCAAGTCATTACCAGCGTGCTGGTGTTTCTGTGCTCCGGCTCACCCACTTAGCGGAGTTTAATATTTAACGTCAGACAAGCTGCTGTTTCACGGGGTAATTTGGGTTATTAATAAAAAATCCCCCTTTCCCTCCCCCAGTGATTCAAAAATAAGATGCTGTTACTCCAGGTTATCGGTGCCGGCAGCAAGTGCTGGGAGCTGAGCACCACACGAGTGGTAGTCACTGAGCAGTTAATGGGGAAGCAGCAAGGGCTGTTACAGGCCACAGAAAAGCCAGCAGAGCCAAGTAACACGTGGCATAATGCTGTCCTTGTCTCCCGTTGCATCACAGGTGGCGGAGGAAGAAATTCCGAAGGACGAACAGGCTGTGCAAACCACGGGAAGAGCAGGCTGTTTCATCCCCTCTCCAGCAGCTCACAGAGATCCCCTGCATTGCAAGGACACCTCCGAGCTCAGAAGGACTGCAAAATTGCTTACCTTCAAAGACGAATACTCTTGTAGCATTTAGCACTAGGATTCCCTGAGGCTTTGCAAAAATGCAACGCTGTCAGTGCCAGGAAATGGGAGACACTGACCCCTGCACGCCACATGCCCTTTCTGAGCGGCGGGGTTAGGGTGGTTCAGTACAACCCAAGAAGCTCTGAAATGTGAGGGCACAGAGGAAGATTTGAAACATTTGAGGAGGGTTTCTGCTAGACTTCTGACAGAATTTGCTTTACAGCATGAAACCTGAAGTAGTCTTCCACAGAGAGAACATCTATGTCCCGCACTCGGCCGTTTCCACCCCTTTCAAGACTCAGCCTACTCCACAATTGCAAAGTTTCCCCTATATTCATTCACCCTCTCGCTAAACGAGTGTTCCCCTACCCCGAGTAAGAGGAGGCAGCCTTCAGCAGACCACAGAAATGCTACGGAGAACTCAAGGAACTGGAGAAACAAGGGACTTGAAGGAAGCAGAATGCAATTACCTGAGAAAGATTTTGGCTGAACAGAGGAGTTGATCCACACACGTGTGCACGTGTGCATACACACACACACACACTTACTTATTTTCTTGGGAAAAGCATCACAGGGTCTTTGACAGCAACTACAGAAGATGCTGGACACCAGGCTGACAAAGGCAGTTCAACCGAAAAACTTTAGATTTCTCCCTTTTAACTTCTCGGAGTATAGGGGGAGTCTAAGTACCTACTTTATAGTGAATGCTCTGGCTGTGCATGCTTGTGAATGGAATTAAACGGTAAAGAAAAATCCTATTAATTATTTCCTCTTTTGGCTTCCTCAAGCTCTTTTCGAAAGAAAAGAGGACCCGCTTTCACCTGCCAGCAGATAGAAGTTGAGAAACATGTTTTGGCCAGGATGACCACCATGGCAGAGAGATGAGAGCACACTGGTTTCATTACAGATGTTTTGCTGCATTACCTGCTGACTGTGTTTTAGAATGTGGGCCTGCTGGAAGCCTCTGGCATTTTAGTCCATTCTCCTGCCTCTTTGCAACCGTTGGTGCATCTTCAGAGGCACAACAGCCTCCAGACAACATGTTTGCATGCATGTTGTGTTCATACTGGTCTTCAAAACCAGCCAGAATTAGGTCCTTGTGTTCGTGGTTGCGCACCCAAAGAGATTCCTTGAATCTCTGCCATTTCCTGGCAGCTCCCAATCATCACTGACTTGTCACGTACCTCGTTTAATTTAAACATAAAAATGATACCTGCATATTTTCCAGGCACTTTTCATCATTAAACAAGCCTAACGTTATCCCAGTAAGCTGCTGGCAAAGCTCGGCAGTTAACAGCAGACAGCTTGAGGGTGGGGAGCTAACTGCAGTGGCTGCAGCTCCAGAAAGAGGACAAAAAGTGCATTACTTGCTTTGTTTTTGGTTTTTGTTTTTTTTTTTTTTCCAGAAATCTCACAAGAATAATAAAGGAAACTCTGAAGCTTCCTTCTCTGCTGAGCTCTTTGTTTTTCCTCCCTGTGTGTTACAATAGATTCTTTCTGTCAAGAACAAACTACAGGTTCATATGTTGTTACCGGGACCCCTCCATTCTGCTCCTCTGTGTGCAACACTGCATTTATTTCCAGCAAAACGGACAAAACACACCACCTCTGCAGAAACGAGGCCTGTTCAGACTAAAACTCCCAATGTGCAACGCCCCTTCCCAGAGAATGGACCGTATCTCCAAGCTTCTCAAGGAAGTTGCTTCACTATTGCAGCTGGAAGCAGAGCCTCTGGATCAGCTTGCTCTAAGTGTCCCTCAGAGTACTCTTCGCTCTAAAGCATGACTTCAAAGCAAAGTGAATTAGTGGAAGATGCCAACTCCGCTCCCCAAATATCTGCAATTTACCCATGGTGTCTGTGGCGATGCACGAAAGGCAGAATAAATGTCCCTCAGGTGACCCCGCTGCTGCTGACAGCGGTGCCGTGTGGTGTGTGGAGGGGCCCCATCGGAAGGTGCTGCTGATCCCGGCTGAAATGCTGCCAGGAGAGAGTGAATTGCTGCTGCCTCATGTTTTGGATGGAGAGCGGGTGGTCTTGTCTATGCCATTTTGAGCTGCTGCTGGCCTTGGAGAACTCCTCCGGCAGGTCCGAGAGGCGTATCTCACCGTTGGCAGGGATGAGTTCACAAGTTTTGCGAAGGAGTTTTGCTGATACAGTACCGATGGGAAAGCGGGTATTTTGTTATTTTGTCCTGTGACACCGCAGCTCCTCTTACTGCAATCTCAGCTCCTCAGCCATTTGACAGCGGGCTTGACAGGAAACATTTTTGCCAGCACTCAGAGAAAGGGGGTCAGCCTGCTGACCATCGTGTTGCTCTTTAACGGGAGCACGTCGCTGTGCTTCAGCGCGGTGGCGTGTCCAAGCTGCGTGTAAAGAGAGCTGCCATGCCATGCTCCGCTGAGCAATTCTCGTTTGGACCAAATCTACTGTCACTGTGAGCTGGGATGATTCTGCCAGGAAAAGAGCTGAAGAATGAAAAAGCCTAGAAAATTATAGCCTGCAGGCCAAACACAGACCCAACGCAGGCATCTCCTGGAGCTGAAATACCCCCATGCCAAAGACAGCGGCCCACAGATATAACTTCTATTTCAGCATTAAAAATGGGAAGCAGAACTGTAACACTGCCCACTGCAGTAAAAGCAAGTTCAACATCAAAAGCCAGCTAGGTAAGTTTTCCCTTTCTGAGAACTCCCCAGCACACCACCACTCCACACTCTGCTCACTCCACTCCCCATGCCCACTGCCAGCTTGAATACTGTCATCTACCACAAGGCAAATGGAGGGCGGAAAGAAAGACAGAAAGACAGACAGAAAGAGAGAATGAGAGAAAGTGAAAAAGTGCAGAGAAAGAAAACAAAAAAACAGCGCCACAAAATAAGAGAAACTCCATGCAGAGATTCACTAGTCTGACACTAGGTTATTGAAGTTTAGCATCTTGTTTAAGAACACACCATTGACTCCTATAAATAAATCCATGGAAATAATTTACAGTACAGCATTATTGATTCAAATAGCTGAGTAAGAACCTAGAAAAGGACGAGGTGTGCATATGATTACAGCACACAGTAAAAGCTGACACTTCAGTCATCAGCAGAGTACAGCTGATTCCCAGGCAGACCAAAGGAAGATCCCTTTTACTCTCTCCCCTCCCCATTCAGATGAATGGGAGAAAGAGCTTGGTTGGCATCTCATCTCTGCCTAAAGTTCTGACAGATGCTATCCAGGGGAAGCAAGGTACGGCCCAAAGCAGCCACGTCTCTGCTCCGTCACTACAGCATGCATGACACCTGCAAAAAGAGGGACAACTGACTTGTAAGAATTTGCCTTGTGTTGCAATGTATCTTCACAGTTTTGATACGTTGCACGTTAAGATTTTGCTTCTCCCAGCCAACTAATACAAGGTGTTAAAAAGGCTGGTAGTTTCTGAATCTTTCCAAATGCTGATAACACCAGCTTAACTTTATTTTTAAAAGATTATAGAGAGCGATGGAGCGAAAAGGACTGGCTTGTTTTGGACTCCCCAGTTCCAACAGCAAAGCCAGTCATGTTCAAAGCCCATCCAAAGCACCAGCACAAGAATCTCTTTCTTTGCAAACTCCTAAGTCAGAGAGACCAGGCATGCAGCAGAGCGACTGTAGTGCCTCCGGCAGCATGGCCAAGGCATACTCCAGAAAACAGCATGACAAGCTCACCACAGGAACCTCACCAGAATTTGACTCAGAGGGCTGCTGGAAAGAGGAGCTAGCAGGTTGATGGTACATGCCTTATGAAATTGCCCAGGACCCTCCGTATTTGCACAAGAGATTTCAAGGTCTCCGAGTGCCAGTCACAATAGCTAATGACAGCTTGAAGCTGGGCTATGGAAGGAACGAGCTTCTAGCAGAAACTAGCTCAGCAGAAGAGTTTCTCCAAGCACAGCAATGCATGCATGCTAGGACACAGTTCTCAGGCCTGAGAGGCAGTGCCTGCAGCTGAGGAGAGAGGAAGGCGAGCAAGCTGCTGAAGTATCTGAGAAGACACCGAGTTTAATAGCAGCATGTTTGGAGGTGGAAGGGTCAAATGCTTGGAAAGCCTCGTACAGCACTTCCCACAACACTCATCCTAGCCAAGGCTCTGAGACCTTGTGTGACCACAGGATGGTTCAGTCAGAGAGCTGAGCAGACAGCTTAGTCCTTGTGAGGTGACAGCACAGACACTACCCTCTCCTCTTCCCCAGTATGTTCCTTAAAACAGATGACAGACCCTCAGAGGACATCACATCCAGTGCATTAGGATGCCAGGCATCTGTACTGCCTCAAGGTCCATGAAAGCACCAGATGACATGGGGGTAGACTTGGAACAAGATCCCGATGGAGCAGTCACACCGATAGGTCAGTGTCTGTGGTGGGTTGACCCTGGCTGGATGCCAAGTGCCCACCGAAGCCACGCTATCATTCCCCTTCTCAAGTGGACAGCGGAGAGAAAATATAATGAAAAACTTGTGGGTTGAGATAAGGACAGGGAGATCACTCTGCAATTACCCTCACAGGCAAAACAGACTTGACTTGGGGAAAATCAGTTCATTACCCATCAAAACTGGGTGATGAGAGGCGAACGAGAAGTAAAACCAAATCTTAAAACACCTTCCCCCCCACCCCTCCCTTCTTCCCGGGCTCAGCTTCACTCCCAATTTTCTCTCCCTCCTCCCCCGAGCAGCGCAGGGGAATGGGAGCTGCGGTCAGTCCATCACACGTCGTCTCTGCCGCTCCTTCCTCCTCAGGGCAGGACTCCTCACGCTCCTCCCCCGCTCCAATGTGGGGTCCCTCCCATGGGAGACAGTCCTCCATGAACTTCTCCAATGTGAGTCCTTCCCACGGGCTGCAGCTCTTCACGAACTGCTCCGGCGTGGGTCCCTTCCATGGGGCGCAGTCCTTCAGGAGCAGGCTGCTCCAGCGTGGGTCCCCCACGGGGTCACAAGTCCTGCCAGCAAACCTGCTCCAGCGGGGGCTCCTCTCTCTCCACGGGTCCACAGGTCCTGCCAGGAGCCTGCTCCAGCATGGGCTTCCCACGGGGTCACAGCCTCCTTCGGGCATCTGCCTGCTTCGACGTGGGGTCCTCCACGAGCTGCAGGGGGATATCTGCTCCACCATGGACCTCCACGGGCTGCAGGGGGACAGCCTGCCTCACCATGGTCTTCACCATGAGCTGCAGGGGAATCTCTGCTCCGGCGCCTGGAGCACCTCCTGCCCTCCTTCTGCACTGACCTGGGTGTCTGCATAGACGTTCCTCTCACATATCCTCAGTCCTCACTCCAGCTGCAGTTTGTGTCCCGGTTGGTTCCCCCCCCCTCCTCCCTTCTTAACTATGTTATCCCAGAGGTGCTACCACCATCGCTGATGGCCTCGGCCTTGGCCGGCAGCAGGTCCGTCTTGGAGCTGGCTGGCATTGGCTCCATCGGATACAGGGGAAGCTTCTAGCAGCTTCTCGCAGAAGCCACCCCTGTAGCTCCCCCGCTACCAAAACCTTGCCACGCAAACCCAATACAGTGTCTTTGCTGCCCGTGGCCAGCAGTCAGCACTCCTGGGGGCATCCACAGAAAGGGGCAGTAGCTTTCCTGTGTTCAGAGATGCTCTGTGCAAGTCGGGAAGTTCACCGTTAAAGCTGAAACTGTCCTTAGCTCACCCCACACCTGTCTGTCTCACCCACCAAAACAGCACATTCCCATAGCATTTATCTTATTCTTTGCTTTGTGCTGTAATCAGCAAGTCCTGGGAAAGACACAATGCTTCCCAATACAGGCATGGCATCATGACAGAACTAAATGGACTCAATACACTATGCATTTCCTGCAGAGTATCTGGAAGCCTTAGTTTTCTGGGCAACTGATGCTGTAAAAAGGTGAAAATATTTATTATTCCTTTGCAGAGACCATGAGATGAGTTAAAAATCTGACATAGTTTATACACTGCAAAGGGTTTCAGCACTCTGTTCTCTGCACTTCCCATTTAAAAGGTCCAACATCTGCACATGAATGCACTCTACAAGCCCTGGAAAGTCCTGTCACCACAGCGCAGTGAAGGACCATGGCCTTCATTTCTGCTTGTTGTCTTGCTGCGGTACCTTTCCACTTACACAGGAGCCTTCCCGGTGACCTGGACAGGCACGCACACACACAAACACATGCGCCCGCGCACACTCTCTCCTTCTTTCCTCATCTCTGTATAAATATAGAAACCTCGTCTGTTTTCTAAATGCTCTCCTGCTGCTGCATTCTCTCCCTCTGCCTCCCAAGACACTTCGGTGAATACCTGCTGCTTTGTTTCTGCTGGAGATTTTTCACTAAGGCTGCAACATTTTGAAGCCACAGATTTAACATAGTCCCCTACATTTGCAGCCCCTATACAGAAATGTATGGCTCTAGCTCAGTGTTTCACCCAGTCAGCAAAATTTGGTTTGCAGATAGGAAGGGAGTTGAATTTTGCTGCTGTTTGCAGCGTTGTGGCTCAAAACATGACATAGTTCAGCTGCGAAAGGAAATGTGAATTTTCAGGTGGCTCTGCCATACTGAGCAGTCCCCTTAGAGAGAGAAGGTGTCAGGAACTTCTCTGCACCCAGGAGGCTGCCCTCTACTCATCTAAGATTTTAAGAAGGCTGGTGTATCCAATCCAGGGCTAATGTTTTCAGAATCTACCCTCATGGCATTTTGAGAGCTGGAGGTGAGGACTGCAAGAGAGATCTAAGTAGGGCAGGGCACCCAGAAATCTCTGCAATCCTTGACCCATCCTTCCATCACGCCCCCAGTGATGCTGCACCTTCCCAGACCAGCACGGAGAGGGTACATTTCTGAAGAACCTTGACATACTTAGACAATTAAAACAAATTAGCATAATTCAGACTAAACTTCTAATTTTAGCACTCTGTAAAGCTGCTTTCCTTTGAGCTCAGATCCTGCCTTGCTGTACCTCAGCTTCAGCACACTACAGGCAGCTTCCTACCGTGAATAAACTGAGCCCCACAGGCTATCAAGCACAGGACTTTCACAAAGGGCACTGTCCTTTGCTTCTTACCCTCCCAAAGGCACTTGCTCTAGCCAGGGCTCCCTCCCGGTACACAGCAAGTGCCCGGCTTGGGCAGACGCCTTGGCCGAGGGACCAGGCGCTGAGATGAGGGCACGGTTTGAAAGAACTCACTCCCAAAACAGATTCCTCAACGCTACAGGGTTTCAAACGTTGCTCGCCTCATTCCGGTACCTTGATAACTGGTAGGCTCACCAAGCGCATCTAGATGCCATTAGTACCTGAATAATTTAAGAGCCTGTAGAGCAGCGGTGCAGAATGGCACCAGCTTCCCCTCAGTGCCTCCTCCCCTACCAGCGAGCCCCTGCGGCAGCAGGGTCTGCTCTGACCTGACATCCCTCACATCCAGACGCCTGTATTCCGCTCGTGTTCCACCCGCCAGGCACTCCCCCTCCCACCACGGCGCTGCATTTCCCTCCTGCCTGGAAATGTCAGGAAAGGACACAGGCATCGGCTCTAAAATGCCTTGCTAGCTAAGTACCGTACAAGCTGTTCTTCACTTACAACTGACTTTAGTATTTGTGGACAACTATTTACTGGGAAAGGGATGGACTTCCCAAGTCAAACATGATTCATTATATATTAGCTCACATTATCGGAGAGACTAGGCTCTCTTGGCACCACATCCTGCAAAGGGCAAGGCAGACAGTGAAAGAAGAGAAAGGTAAACACCAGAGAGGAACTGCTATCACATAAATGTTCTGATTTTTCTAATTGGGCCATTTGAGAGAGCTCGTGGTCTTGGTGCCCATTGCAACAACCGTGCTCAGCCTCAGACACTCCTGTAACCTCCCCACTGTGAAGGAACATTGAGAGTGGTATAATTCATGCACTGCGATTTTCCTTCCTGCACACAAAATATGACATGCACTGTCCTCTGTCATCCCTCCCCCATACTTAATGCAAACACTGGAAGGAAAATACAAATGCTGAGAGCACAGATGCTCCCATTATAACCAGTGCATGCTGCATTGCAACTCAATAGAAAAATGCTAAAGGGTGATTGCAAGCAGCGGCGAGTGAAATTGGACAGAGTTTAGTCAAAGGTGAGTTTGGAACAGCCTCTTCGTCCTGCTGGCTCTGTACCAGAGAGACACAGAGAGAGAGGGAGTGGAAACCCTAGTGGGTTGTGAGAAAAATGCCCCCTTACAGGCCTCAGACTGCAGAGCAGTACAACACAGCGTAGCACTGATGCTTTTTTTAATCCTCACAGCATTTCCATTTGTACAGGACTACAGTGGCAGATCAGATAAACAGCATCAGAGGAAGTCATCGTCACACACGACCCCTATACTTCCCCACCCAGCCTAAAGCAAGAGCTAAATATTTATTAAGCTTCTATGAATCAGAGGTCTGAATCTCCTGACAGTGCAGCCAGCTGACGTAATCCTCCCCAAATCCTGATGGGACTTGCTTCCCCAACAACCTTGAAAGAGCTTGGAGGGTTTACAGTTACCTGGTAGTCACACAAAGCAGTTCCACATTGGCACGCTGGGCAGAGGTGGGGTGCAAATTCTCCACAATTGCTCCAGCCCTCAATGCACCGCATCACCTGTAAAGCAGCTCATGCTTTGCCCCAACTTGCCAGCAGCTGCGTATACAAAACACCTTCCCAGCTTTACACACTGGATGTTTACAGCAGACAAGATTCCACACTGTACTGCTGCTTTGAACCTAGCACACACACAACCCACAGAAAGATTTAAGATGGCCCTTTGATTTGCAAAATCCTTCTGAAAGCCCGTATAACAGCTAGATCGCTAACGATTGAGCCTATTCCTCGTCACAGAGTTTAATTCTTTGCCTACGCTGTCCCTCTGGTTACATTCAGAGTGGTAAAAGCTAGGGCTTCCTTGAGTCTCAAAGGCTTTGGCTGTCCTGATATCCCATGCCCCTTCTCCCTGCCACCGCACAGTAGCATCACGTTCCATGCAGAAGATACCAACTCCTTGGCAGAAAAAGTGCCTCAGACAGAGAGTACTGGGGTCCAGACACCCAATCCTGGCTGCAAAGAGCTGCTGCCAATAGCTGGAGCGTGGCTGGAGCATTCAGCGTCCTCATGGCCTCACCTAGCGCTGATCTCACATGCTCCTCAAGGGGCTTTCTTCAACGCTGTGCCCTACCACAAGCTGGTTGACTTATCAGGGAAGGTGCCTGCATAGCCATTGCTCTTGCAATGCGAGGAGAGGCAGGAGGAGTTTTGGCTGATGGAACCGACGACACTTGCAGTGGGAGACAACAGAAGTTGCAGCTGGAGCTGTTGCAAGTAGAGAAAGGAGACAAAGCACCTTTGTGCTCTGAGACTCGGCGGGCAGCATGGTCCTTTCTCTTGCTGATGAGCTCCAGCTTGCAGGTTAGATACCAACACAGGTCCCAGCAGCCGGTGAAGCCCTGGGTGGCTGACAGCCGTGTCACATCTTTGGCAGGATCTACTGCCACTGAATACAAGAATCCAGGTAGCCCAATCCAACAACTGTACCAGGCCAGTAATCCATGGGAGGAGTGCACAATGGTGCTCGGGAGTCCAGTTATCCTGGGGATGTTCTGAGCCATCCGCAGCCCTGGTCTGCTGAAATCCTTTGCTCTCCTTCCGTCTATCATTCTCTTCTCTGCATCCCCTCTAAACCCCGTGCAAGCTGAAGGCTGCTGCTTAGTGACAGCCCTTGGAAAGGATGGCAGGCGAGCAGAGAGAATAGCCCCAGTGGCTTCTTCTTGGCAGCACTCCAGCAGCGATTTCTCACCCCAGTTTCTCATGTGCTTATTGCATAATTCTGACAGAGGTGTCCGGATTTTCCATCTCAGGGATCCTAAGCTTGGACTTAAGTTCCACCCTGATACAGCTCATCAGTGAACAGCAGGCGAGTGTGCTGTTTTGCTTGTCACACAACAAGCACAAGCGTGGTCACCTTATGTGACCATTCGATTGTCCTGCTAAGGAATCATCTGTAATTGCTCCTCTGCCTGATTGAGCTTGTGGCTGCCGTTCCAAACCCTGCTTGACTTGTTCTACTTCCCGCATTTCCCTAGCTTCCTAAGCACGCAAAATTCCTTTCATGCAAAGCCTTCTCATCCGCGTCACCTCAATCTTCTCAGCGCTGCCCATCCAGGACCTAGCCCCTCTCCCAACGCACCTCACACACCTCAGCTTGGAGTTTCTTCTGATGTCAGCCAGTTATGTTCACATTTATTCCTTATCCGTGCTTGAGAATACAAAGGGGGTCATTCAATCCTCTGTGCTCCCTTGGCCCTCTCCCACCATTTCATTCTAGCTGGTGGAAGAACTTTCTCCTCCACAGCTCCTGCGAAACAGGAACACCTCTCTCACTCTTTCCCACCTATTTCAAACCCTCTCTCATAAATTTCTTGTATCCCTTCTCTGAAGCACCCGCCCAGCCTCTCCTGCTGGGATGTATTTCAGTGTGTAATAGAGAGCACTAAAATATTTCCTGCTGCAGCACGCAGAAGAGACACTGCACCAAGCATGGGTGCCAGCCTATGCCCGTCATGAACCCTCAGCCTGGTCTTTGTGCACGGAGTTTTATGCAGAGAGTTTCTTATTAGGAATCATTTTCTTTTACCATTCGAGACTGCATTCTGTGAGATGCTCTACAAATCCGTAACAAGAGACTGTCTTACCCTTGGACACTTGCAAGACAAAGAAACTAGACAGGAGTGGAAAGAGAAAAGCAGTTTGTTCCTCGTTACCTGCCTCCAGAAAAAAAGAAGAAAAAAAAAAAAGTGGTAAATTCAGGCAGCCTCGTCCTCTATTCTTTAGATGCCCAAGCAAAACTTACTCAGAATGTACTGAGAGGGTGTATCACATCTTTCATACTAATAATTTATCATTTAAACATTGATAGCAATTATCATAGGAATTTCCTTCTGAGCTTTGGTTAGATTGGTGTTTAAACCGGTAGCCACAGTTATGCTGCGCACAGACTGCACATGCTCTCACATGCGCACTTGAGGAGTTCTTTGGACAATATTAGCATTGGTGCTGTTACTGAAGTGCTATGGCTCCTATTTGTGGCATAACACTCTTGCCATAGACGTTTTAGAGGTTCCAGCTTCCTGCTCCGTGAATCCCGCATGCCCACTTGCCAACTGAGGAGCACAGCTGGCATCTGCCCCTTTGTACTCCTCAGATGAAGGTCTCTGCCCCTTGGCTTGCTTGACTGCATATTTGGCTGAATTCGGTACCAGAATAAGTATACTTCGACAGGAAGAATGATTTTCATAAAAGTATTAATTTTTTTTAATTATTATTTAGCAGTCTCAGTCACAACTTGTCAGGTAGCAGGGCACCGCAGGCACCAGCAACCTATCTTGGGGGCCCTTGATACAGCTGCAAGTTGCTTGTAGATGCATGTTTGAAATAAAGGGCGAGCCACGTACTCTGGGTGCCAGTTTGGGGGTTAGACATTTTGGGCCCTTTCTAACGACCCGTTTGGTGAGCTCTGCTAATGCTCCCCAAATTCCTGGAAAGGGATTTGGTCCATTTTCTGCCTTTAATATATAACCACAACAAGCCACATACAACTCAAAAAGGACACGATAACAGTGCGTTCACATGCCAAGTTACAGCCCTGCCTCATAAATGGCATCAAAACATCACATTCTCACAATGTGTTGTGCTGCTCCCCACTGATCCTGCAGAAGGCAGGACTGTGTCTTTGAAGTGCTCTGCATGACTTCCAAGGGAGGGCTTTCTGCCTCTCGAGGTAGCCTGAACGCAGCACACCCGCAGTGAAAGGAAGGAAGCGTTCTTGACCATCCCTACCTCCCAGAACGGCAAAAAACAAACAAACAAAGACAGATAGCTGCATCCAAATCACAGATGTTGCTACTGTCCGTCACCACTTGCCTGTCAGTGGAGCTGGCCACATCAGAGACTCCACACGCGGCCCAGCAGCTGTAACTGTGTGGCTCCGGTCCCCTGTGAACCGGCCATCTGAGCACAATGCACAGAAGATTTGAAGCTGGGATACTGCGGCAGGAATAGCAAGAAGCCAACCCAGACGATGCTTGGCAAATTCTCTAATGGCAGTGAACTTCTGTTATTCAGTTCACACCCTCTTTTGCTGAAGGGCTGCTCTCTGTCACACCTGCCTGTCTGCAGGGCACCCTGACAAGCCACCAACACGTTATGCTAGACCTCCTAATTCCGCACAATTCAGCACTTGCACTAAATGTGGGAACGGATGGGACTACTGAAAGCTTGCTCCCTGGGGTCATCCTCAGACTGAGGCAACCTCCAGCCATGCTGCAGAGCCCACAGAGCAGAAGCACTCTTCAGGACATGTCTGGCTGTTTAAATGGACAGCTTGGCCCAAAATGCAAGTGTGGCTAGGCTGCACAGAGAGATACCCTTCCTTAAATCATTGATGCAGCCCCTGCAACTCTCATCGTCTGAGTTACAAAGTCTGAGGACAGGGAATACTGGAGGAGACAAGGTCATACACCTGGACTGTCCCTGTGCTGAGAGACAAATGAGAAACACAAAGATGGACAGTACAAGGTCAATCAGGTTCTCGTTACGTGCACTTAATTAAAAAAAAAAAGCCAAGAAATTGCCATGGAAACTAAAAAGCAACAAATATAATCATGGCCCAGGGAGAAGGGTTTTGGGCTGCACAGCATTAAATAACAGAACTCACTGCCTCCAGGTATCACAGGACACAAGGATTCAACTCTGCAGCTCGTGGGACACACAACCACACAAAAATGGCTGGAAATGCCAAGGGACACAAAGCTCTCACCCCCAAGGCATAACATCAGCTTGTCTAGGATGAGAAGTTGTTCTGAGGCCGTCGCCTCCTCCCTCTGGCCATCTCCACTGCTTCATGTCACGCTAGCGCTTCCTTGGATCATAGCTTACCCCTCTGCTAGTAACTTGCATTGCAGCAGTGAATGGTGGGCTCAGTCATAAATCAAGACACTGATACGCTGCACTGTGCAAACACAGAGCAAATAAACGGCCTCTGCCCGAAAGAGCCTACATCTGTATAGAAAGCAAGAGACAACAGGCAGGCAAAGGTGGAGGGGCAGAAGGACCCAGTGCCACAGCGGTGGTTTCAGTCCGTTCCAGTGGCCGGTGCCGGAGCCTGCTGAAAGAAAGGCCTTTTGCAGAGACATGCCACGAGTCCCATGCAGACTCACAGCGCACTAACAGACACCCAGGCTGACACAGATTAAACCCTCACAACTGCTGCAGCAAAACAGAATGAGAAACCCCAACGCATTCCGCTAGCCCTCAGCTTGGCCCCAGGGAGACTTGTACAACAAACCACTACCACTGGAGACGCTCGGGCTTTGGGGGCAGCGGGTAAGAAGAGAGAGCTGGCCCTGTAGCAAAATCTCCCGTTTTGGTGGTTCTTCTCACCTTTACAGCCCTCTGGCAACGACAGAGACGAGCTGCTCCGTCAGCCTCGAGTAAAAGAGGCCCTGCGTGGAAAAGCCTTGTGCCTGCACACAGTAAGCGGTTCTTGAGAGTGGTAGCATTCAACACGACGGTGTGGCGGCTGAAAGACCCCGCACCCAACTTCCCAGCCGCTGCCTGCAGACTTCACGTCTGTCCTGAACATGTCTGCTGATCTCCCCCCTAATGAGCTGCTCTCTGCAGACTCAGAGCCCTCCGGGGCTGCCCTGGTCAGGTGGCCTGGCATTAAGAAAAGCAAACATCCTTCCAGCCGGCTTCGGTCCCAAGAGGAGCAGGAGGGTGAACAGGGGCTCTGCCCACCCTGACCGTAGTCACCGAGCTGAGAGGCAGGCAGGCCTCCAGCGCGTCCCCGGGATTCACCACTCGGGAGGGTACAGCTGAAGATCAACTCCTCCTCAGCGCGCCAGAGCCCTGCTGGCTTCCCCACGGCGACCTTGCTCAGCACTCCCCATGCCGTGACAGTCCCAGACAGTACACTACAAAAGGCTTGTTTAGCCCTGCAAGGTCTCTGCCGCCCCAGGGAAGCGGAGCCCTTCGGGGGTATTCAGTGGTGCTTCTCCAGCTCCCTCACCTGCGTCACAGTGTGTCTTGGCAGCAAGTGCAACTCGGGTCTCTCCCAAGGAGCTGGCGAGAAGGTGCCCTCTCTGGTGCCTTCCCCATGAGGAAGTCCAGACACTTTGGATCTCCTAACCCATCACCAAGACACAGGTGCACCGTGCTTTTTGAGGGGCGGGAAGGGGGGAAGGCGGAAGGGAAGGGGATGGTTTTCTCAAAGACTCACGGAGTGAGCCTTCACCAGAAGCAAGGATGAATGAAATCTAGGAATTCCAGTGTCCAGGACTAGCCCAGGCAGCCTGAACCAGCAGTTGTCCAGCAGTCTGGCAGGAAGAATAAACGCCTGAGGGCTGGTTAGCGGTGCCTGTCCCCAGCATCTCGGCAAGACTCTTCACAGGACTCTCAGGGCGCAGCTATTGAGATGCTCCAAGCAGTAGAGCTCTGCCGTGAGGCTCCTGCTCGGGGGGGGTGGGGGGGGGGCACGTGGAAGTCTTCAAATCTTTTGCTACAGGCAGTGGAGAAGCCCACCTAAGACATCCCTGTATTGCAACCTCCTCTCACATATATCCTTGATTACCCTTGGTTTCACCTCTCTCCTGACTGCCACTGCACTGGTGCATAGCACAGACAACCTCAGGCCCTGCTGTGAGAAGAACATTCAGTTCAAGAGGTCTTCGAGGGGCAGCAAAGCTATCTTAGCAACATGCCGGCTCCTGCAGGAAGCTGGAGACGAAAAAAACTAGCAATGACTTTCCAGAGAGGAGCTACAGCTTGGAACAGCTGGTGGGTCCAAGGCTCCAGCATGTCGGTGTTAGCAGAGGGGAAACACACCTCTTCTTGCCCCTGACCCCCCCACTCACCTGCTGCCGGCAAATAACGTGCCCTTGCTGGCAGGGATGACCTGTGTCACTCTCACAAACACAGCCTGCCCTAAGCAGCAGCAGCAGTCACAGTCCCCTGCACAAAATTGCTTTCTCCGTTAGCGCTCCGCTCCTGCTGTACCTTGGTTTCGGTGTTCTGGCAGAGATGCAGGAGGGCACGGAGCGGACATCAAAACTGCTCCTTCACTAGAGAAATGGGTGGGGGTGTCTTGCCCCTTTGCTTTGCAGACACAGAGCAACTCTGGGAAACTGCATGAAGCTAGAAGCCAGCAATTTTATCTTAGAGATCAAATCTGGTACTGGGCTGAGTGAGTCTCTTCAGCTGCCTTGGCAAACCCCTCGCTTCCTTTCTCCCGCCACCAGGCTTTTTTAGACACCACCCCCCCC
>VZTL01039433.1:107597-118619 GCA_013400535.1 Scopus umbretta
CCCCCCCCAAGCCGTCAGGGCAAACAGCAGATTCCTGGTCCCAAAAGTTGTCCTCTGTTTGGCAGACTGTTTCTCGTGCTGACTGCACATAGATTTGTACAGTGACCAGACTGCCCCTCTGTCATCTCCACACCACCACCACCACCCCCCCCCCCAAAAAAAAAAAAAAAACGCAAACAGCACTCACTGCCACAAGCACAGGCATCTGGATATAGGGCTGCTTGCCCAAGTGCCACTGACCTTTTTCTTCCGGTCCCGAGAGCGGTTCCTGCGCTTGCGATTGGATTCTTCCTTCTCCTTCTGCTCCTGCAGAGCCTGAGCCTCAATATCTTTGATTTTCTTCAGCTGCTTAGCTGCTTGAGCCATGGCCGGTCAGACTGCAGTTCCCTCCAGAGCTCACACCTGCACTTTCCACACAGCACCCTCCAATTCCTGGCCAAGAAAGTCCCTTCCCCTAGCTCAAACGCTGTCAACCCAGATGAGCGTGAAACCAGTAATGAGAGGAAAATAGAAAGCAGTCAGCAAGCCCCAAAGGGCAGCCGATGTCTCCAGCTAATTGCTAGATGGAGTCTGGGACACCTTTATAAAGCATTAATAAACCTAAATCCAGCTGTTCCAGAGGTTCTGTGCACTGTTGCAGCAGCCCCTGACTGCACTGGCACATCATGCAGAACCCTCCTTGTGGGACAGGACACCAGCCTGGTGCTGCGCTCTCTCCCTCACTGTCTCTCCTGCAGTACGAGAAGAGATGCAGGCAGTCAGCCACAGGAAGGAAAATAACTCTCAGCAATTAATGCATGATGACAACAGAGAAGCAGTGAAAGAGGAGGCTGATGCATTTCATCCCGACTTCTGGGTTCTCTGTAGCAATGCATAAAGAACAGTAACCTGCACGTAGTCAGTCAGTGGCTTTGCCACTGCAGTGCTGCTGAGGCAGGCACATATTCCAATCTCCAATTTTCTTCCTCTCAGTCACTCTCTGTGCAGCAGCCGCATCACTCGCTCACTCGCTGGGGTATGATTCCAGCTCCTTTCAAGGGGAGCAATAGGGAATTGCTGCATCGGTTAGGAGGCAGGCAGCATCTCTGCTCAGAAAACAGCCGATACTGCAAAGGATGTGCCAAGTACAGGAGCAAAGTGCAGCTTAACAGCATCCTTTCCTCCTCGCATCTCTCCACTGAGTGAGCAGCGAGGGGAGGGGAGGGATCTTGGCTGTGAATGGGAGACAGAAACCAAGGGCTCAGTCTGCTCTTTGACTACACAGCACCAGAAAAGTAAACCAGAGCCACCAGCTCCTGCCCATCCAGGCATCACCAGAGCTCAAATCCTCTCCGAGGATCCCCAGTCAAGGCTCCTGGACAGTCAGCTACCCCTGCTCCACACACAGAAGCACATTTCACCTGCAGCTGCCTTCCAAAAGCACAAACAATTCCACGTCGGAAGCCAGGGGTCAGGCCTGGAGGTGTAACTTTGGTTCCTGCACACGGCAGCAGTGTGGGAGGGGGCCAGAATAAAACTGGGTGGACTCTTTGGTGGTGACCATACCATGACCTGCAGCAAAGTATGCTTTACTAGTCAGGCACTTCTCAGCAGCCCTGCCTTCATCAGCTCAGTTCTTGTCCCTCAATGTGCAAACTCATGGGCAGAGCACTGGCAAAATTATCTGCCCAGCTGGAAGCCCTGCACACGCTGCACTTTTCGGGCACAGTCCCCCCAGTTCTAGACAGAAAGGGTCCCTTTCGTGTCAAAAGATGGCAAAGTAGGGATTAATGTCCATTTCTCTGCAACGACTTGACAGTCATTTACAGGTTATGTACGCTGGCAAGAAGCTGAGATGCAGACCTAACTGTACAGACATTGTAGGTCACTTTTCGGTCCGAGTAAGTTTTCCTGCATTTCTTTTTCCCTTTGAAGTTCCTCCAGTTCTGCTGCTTCACCTACAGATCAAGGAGGGTGATAAAAACAGGAAAAAGGCTGGCATATCATATTGTTTTTAAAGAATATGATGACTGAGAATATAAAGAAGGTCCTAAAAAATTTGAAGAATAGGAAATCATCAAATTTTACAAGACTTTTCCAAGGACAGCTTTAGTTCTGTCTACTGTATCCACATGGATGAATAATACACTCCAGTCTAGATACAGCTGCACATCTTTATCTAACAACATCCTATGAACACCCATGCAAAAAAAAATAGTGACATTAAATAGAAGCTGGATAGTGAAAGGCTCCACAGATAGGAGGTGCCAGGAGCACAGCTGCACGAGTCACCCCAATTGCACCTCTTCCACGTGAGCACTTTGCAGGTCAAATGAAGTAGAGGCCAAACACCAAAAAAAGAGAAAAAATGACCTGTGGTCAACAAGAGGCACACAGGAGGCAAAAGAGTTGTCACAACTGACCGTAACGTGCTGAGAGCTCTTTACTTCTGTATGTTTGACTTTGCATCCTAAACTGACGCTCTGCTAGTTTAGAATTCTTTCTGAGGGATTTCCTAATTTTTCGAAACAGGGGACTCGGGAACGAAACCAAGTTCTGCTCTATGCAACAGCATCAGTTCCCACCACACGTACTCCCTAGCGTCTGGGCACCAACCTTTCAGTGCTGTGGGGCACACTGCGCTCCGAGCAGGGCTGCAGCGAGGCACTGCTCCGGCTTTATGTCTCATCCCTAACCTGAGTCCTGCCTTCCAGGTTCCGAGACTTAAGTTGGGTCGGTCTTCAGAAACCCAGCCCCACCGCATGGCAGGGTCTGCACGCTTGCACTCAAGGGATAGCTGTGCCACACTCCAGGCTTTGGCAGAGGCATCCCTTTCTTTCCTGATGTCAACACAGCATCCGCTGTAGACACAGCTAAATGGCTTCAGGCGGTGGCGGTACAGGCAGTCTTTGCCTGCATGCCTGTAAGACAGTGCCTCCTCCTGCAAACAGATCCCACCTCTTAACTCCTCATAAGCCAGAGTGAGCACAGGATAAGAGCAGTGATCATCAAGAGAGAAGCGGGATACGGGGAAAAAAGACACGGGAGTGAGCGGAGTCATGCTTTCACCAGTCCAGGGGACAAAACAGAAAAACACCTTCCCAAAACTGTCTGAAAACCTGCTTCCCCCCCAGTGCACACACAGGAGGAAGGCTATCCAGTCTCACAGAAGGAACAAGGATCTTTCCATGAGCTCCTCAGTTCTGAATTCAGGATTCTGTCTTGACGTATTACAGCCCACAGGCTGAACTCCTCCATCACAGTCAACCGGGTAGTTAGCAGAGCCAATTCACTGCTGATCCCCTTACATCCTACCTACTGTTCTCCTGCAGCAGTCTTTGTGGATGCCCCATGTTTGCCACTGACTACATAAAGCTGCAGTCAGGAAAAAGTACACAGCGTCAGAGAGGGCAGGCAAGGTGCTGGGACCTTGCTATCTCTCCTAGGTTTACCAGAAGTTATACATTTTTCCAAACATTTCTCAAAAGCCCTTGATTCTGAAACCAGAAGAATAGAGGTTCTTTAAAAAAATGGCTTCAAATCCTTAATGATTGCAGGGAAAAGCTGAAAAGCGTGGGTTGGATGGAACCCACAAGGTGAAGAGCCAACTGCCCATGCTAAAACCTTCTCAGCAAGGAATCACTCTTGTATCTTAAACAGAATCCTTATCAGGACCTGGGGTAATTCCCCGAAGCTGGTGAATGAGCCTGCCACACGTGACGCCAGGCAAACAGGGAAGGGGCACACAAGCTCTCTCCCCCTTTCCCCTTTCACTCAGGCTCAGAAACATTGTTCGCCTTCTTTCGCTTCCCCTTACACTGGCTTTATTCTATACTTCAGGCAGAAGTCAGACAGCTCAAGGACCAACAAGCGCAACCTTTAGATTGGTCTTTCCCAGCGAGGACTAGATGTGGCCTTTCCCAGTGAGCACCACCATCACAGCTTGGTATTTTCCCCAAGCCTGAGGTAGAGATCTTCTGTGATCTGCACGGCTCTGGCCTATTGCAAAAATTACCCATGCAGCTTGCTGGTGTCAGAAGATGGTAGAGCAACCCTAAGAAATGTCTGGATGTGAGAGCAACTAGCAATGGCTACGGGAGAAAGACGCTGCAAGGAGTGATTCAAGAGGTTTCTGCAGAAGAAAAAAGGGAGGAAGTTAATCCTGTATTGATTCAACTCTTCAGAGCACTCGGAGATCAGAACTGACGCTGTTTCTGCAACAACTGTGCCTGCTTCCAGCTGAAAACACAAGAGTGGGAGCACCAGATTGCTGCAGCCACTTCTGTCTCCGCAGGCCCTGTTGCAGGGAAAGGCACAGAGCCACACCAGTGGGCTGGATTCTCCCTCGCTCCATCACCGTTGGCACAACAGGCCCTGGCTGCCCAAGCTCCTGCAGTCACCGAGCAGCCAGACGGTCGCCAGCAAGACCGCATGGAGACCAACGGTCCTAGCCTGGTGTCTGCTTGGTTGAGCTACGTCTTCCAGCCTACGCTTTACAGTACTGCTCCCTGTGAGATCAAAGCAGCAATCTGGAGGGTTACAATGACTACGGAGCAATTCCACAGTGCATCAGTGCCACTCCAGGAGCAGAAAGTCACCTTAGCTTGTCTCAGTTGAAAGCTAGTTACAAATATCACTGAGAGCCCTGGCACTAACACCGGGACAAGAATTGCCCACAAGTTAACAGAGCAGAGATCTGGTGTGTGTGCAGTAGGACGGACGACTGCCAAAGGTCCCTTCCAACTTCACTCATTCTGCAATCCTGTGACACTTGAAGGGACAGCACATACCTGGACAGAATCTCCAGACTGGAAGAAAGGTGATAAAAGAGCATAAAAAACTTTGACTGATACAGATAACACAAAAAATAAAATAAAATAAAGTCATTACTTCACACAAAAGAAGAATCAGAGGCAGCATATTTAAAATAACTAAAAATCCCCCATATTCTTTCTACTCAGGATAAAAATGAGCTGTTGAAATTCACTGCTATGGGATGCTGTGAACACCAGGCCGTACCTGAGTTAGATAAATTTGAGAAGGATGGGTCCACCACAGACTGTGGAACATGATGGCTTGGGCCCAGTCTCCTTCTCTGGAGGCCCTTACAGCATGGCTTGGTTAGCATGCTGGGAAGGGATGCTAAAGGGAAGGTAAGATGCAGAGAACTTTTCAAAAGGCTGTTCCTGGCTATAGCATTTATCCTAAAACACCCTCCCCTCTTGCCCTGTGCATTACTGCATGACTGGAAACCCACCAGACACGTGAATTGCAAAATACCCCTAGTCCCTGCCTGCCCACAAAGCAGAGCAGAGAAGTATCTAGCAAGACTCCAGAGAGCCCCAGGTTCAGAGTCCATCTGTAATCAGAGGGATTATTGATCTAATACCCTTTAGGTACACCCTGAAGGGTGCCCAAAGCATCAATCTGCTATCCCCATAAAAGGAGGGTGCACTTGAGCAGATTAATTGCTTTTACCACTGCAGCTGAGAAGGATACCTATGCTTTTCCAAGGCCAGAAATGTTTCCCCTTTCAAGCTCCTTTGCTTCACCACCTTATCCAGAGTAATATCGTATTCTTCAGACCCTGACTATAGCACAGTGATCCGCAGCTGTCGGAGCCTCCAGGCAGTGCTACCCCATAACATCACAATTCTCTTTCCGCCTTCCTCCTGCACCAACATTTGCTGCTTGGACTCACCGAGCCCTGCGCAGTATTTGTGATGAAGGCTCTTGAGGACGGTGGTCTTGTTTCCTCGCCGATCAAAGTGCCTGTCTCACAGCTGCATAGACAGAGAGGTGATGAAGGGTGTCTGCGATGGCCTCTAAAGACGCTGGGTTTTCAGTGTTTGCCTTTGTCCCCAGCCTTTCAACCGTCGCCTGCTGACCCCTTGCTGTATATGCCCAGGCAGTGCTGATCACTTTCTGAGGACCAGATTCTGCTGTTTGCTTTGGTCTCAAGAGCATGCTCGCTAACGCAAACCAAAGGAGGACAAGGACACTCCTAAAGCAACTGCAGTCTTGCCTGCTTCAGGCTGCAGAAGATCTTTTATCAGAAGGGAACACAAAGCAACTTGAACCTGCTGCTCTGGAGAATGGCTCCTCCCAGCAGAACTGACTGAAGCCCCGGTCCAGGAAATCTGCTGCCCGGTAACGATTCAGTTCTTCCTACGTGACACCCTTTTCCCTTTCCCCTCAAGACACCAGGGAGGATTTCATCCCTATCGAACTCCAGGTCCAGAGCATCTGAAGTTATATTTAGCGCTTTCACTTGAGGGGGAGTGGCGTGCCTACTAAACGGTCTTCAGAGTCAGTGGTGGCTGGTTTTGAAACATCTGTCTTGAATTCTGACTATGATTTAAAAGTCTGAGTGAACTGGAATTAGGCATCTCTGCCCACACACATAAGACGGGACACGTGCAGGGGCTTGCACTCATGATGTCCTAAGTTATGAAGCACTTGGCCTACGATTGGGATCAAGCTTTTATATGCCGTAGGTGTATGGTTGGTAGAAGGGGACCCTAGAGATCTCCTGTAGATGAGGAGAAACTCCTCTTCTTCACCATTCAATCTATTTCAGCAAGGACTCAGGACAGGACAAGTGGGAGAAGGACTTTGTAGTAATTTCACTTAACTCACCGCATCATGTTTTTGTCCAACAGTGATTTTTCTCTTCTTTGGAGAAGCTGTTTGGGAAATATCTGGAACAGGAGATGTATCATATCTTGATGCTGCTTGTTCCTATTGGATAAAATGGGGAAATGGAGGATGACAACATTTCACTAAACAGACTTCCTCCTTTAGCTGAAAGGTACCATGTGCCAACACGTGGCAGAAAAGAAACTTTTCAAGAACCTTATTTAATTATTTGGCACAGAGCACTGCATTTATCACTTTTTCCTTGAAAACAGATTATTTGTCCTCAATCACAGACTGGGATTCTACCATGTGACAGAAACGACAAACATACAGACAACAGAGTCCCTGCTCCAAAGAGTTCAAAGGGTAAAGCATTTGGCAAGGGAGAACAAATAGATACTGACAGGGGAACCCTTAGGAAAACAAATCACACAAAATGAACGAGGTCATCATGTGCCGATTCCACATACCGAGCTGTCCTCCAGAATAGAACCTCCGGTAAGGGAGGAGGCACGGAAGCAAATTCCTGACTGTCTGCAAGGTACTGCAGCTGTTCCGAGAGATTAAACACGTAGCCGGAGTCCTGCCCCGCTCTAGGTGATGATCGGTGTTCGGTGAAGTTGCTGAGATTCTCTGTGTTAGGGGCAAAAGGATTTTACATTCAAAGCGCAACTTCAGGCAGCTATTTTTAGGTAAAGTATTCTGGCTGACAGGCTGTGAAGATAAAAGATGCTGCAGGCCCCACCTTAGCTGCTGTAAACTTCGTCTGCCTCCGTCTATCTGCATTCCCCTACTACTGCAGAGATAGGATCTCAGCACGGAGCTCTCTCCCGGAGTTGGGAACCTAATTAAGATGGTTCTGTTCTTTTTAGCATTTTCTTAATTATCTCACTGATGAGCTTTCAGAACTGTCAGATGCCTTTAAGATCGTTCTCCGTTCAGTTAGCCTCTTTCAAACCCACGGCACTAGGCTTGCATTCAAACTCTTCCCTGCATATTGAGGGTTGGTAAACAGACATTTTGGTCCACGTATAAACTAATGCAGAGCAAACCCGACAGCGCCGAATGGAACAACTCTCACCACGTCCACAGTGTGATATCTGGCTGGGGCGACGCAGAGCCTGCAGCAGCAGCTGTTCACACCATGCTCGAAGGTACTAAAGGTTCTTGCAGTTCAAAACAGTCTGATTTCAACCTTGTTCTAGCTTGGCAACTCTCAAAAAAAACCAACAAACAAACCCAAACCACCAACAAAAAAACCTCCCCTGTTTAGTCATTCTCTAATGGTAGGATTTGACAAGGTTCTAAAACAGAGGTCACCTTGTTCATGGCTCCTAAATGTGGTTATCATCAAGTTAGTCCACACAAACAGGTTTTCTTTTTATTTTTAAACAGGCAGAGGCTATTAACGGTGCAGCCTATTTGATCAAATAGCGCTTTTTTTTTTTTTTTTTTTTTTAGAAGCGTTTGCTTCTTAAGTAGCAGTTACTGTTTATCAGCTCATTAACCCTGGAATCACATATCCGTGATCTTGTTTATAGATTTCCATAAACACTTACCTTTGTTCCTTGGCCCACAAAGCTAGAAATCATTCCTATCTAGACATCTGCTTTTTCTTCTTAAAATAGTTTCAACTACCTTAAGAACTGAGAAATGCAGAAGAAATTTAATTTTAATTATTAGCACTGGCCCTGCTTACCCCTAGCGTGACAGCTTGTGATTAAGCACTGCAAAGATCTCAAGCAATTATTTGAAAAGCATTTCGTATCAGCATGGGTAACCATAATTTGGTGCTAGGGCATCAGATAAAGACTTTGAATTGCCCTACTTGTCAGTTTATGATACAAGCATTTTACTAAAACATAACTGTATGCTGTTATTTCATGGAAGTTATTTGCCATGACCATTTCAAATTCTAGAGTTATCTAAAGCAGCAGAATTATGCCCTAGTCTAATCACTCAGCACATTAATTCTGGAAATCAAAGCCATTTTAAATTGCTGGAGGACATGCAACTGTTCTCAATTGGTAGTTTGCTTTTAAAACTCATAAAAACGCGAGATTGGTAATTCTGAAAATTGGTAATAAATAAAAGCTGACCCCAAGAGTATCTTTGTTAGACAACAAGTTAAGCTGAGCACAGATCTGCTAAATGCAGTGTATAGAGGAAAGCAAAGCCCAAAAGATCCCCAAACCACAATTGTTGAAGCATGGAAAAAACAGAGCACGGTGGGGTGGCACCCACCACCCCGTAACTTTGCTACCGGACAGTGCCAAAGCTTCCTTTCATGAACAACTTGACAAAATGAAGAGTAAGCTATGAGCAACTGAACACCGCTTGCTGGCACAGAATGGTTAACTCAGTCTCAACTCCAAGCACTGGTATGGGAAAGCAATTCGCACAGAGGACGCGTATCTGCTGAGATCCTGGTGGCTCTTACCTGTGCCACCGCTGACGTACTCACTGTAATTCACAAGTGATTAAAGTAGCGAAAACCTTAATCACAGGTCACCCCGTCCCTCTCTCCTTCATGCTTGAATAACCTAAAAACTGGTGTGAGAATAAATGCACGAATCACCCAGGAGCACCCCTGTACGATTAACTTCTATCCGTATCCTGACGTGTTTGATCTGAAAATTCCGGTGCCTCAATGAAACAACTATAACGAGTCCAAGGAAAAATAGATCAGCTCGAAGGAAGATGCAGCATCATCCTCACCTTACGTAAACCATCTCAGTGAGGACCGGAGATAGGAAAAGCGCATCAAAGTTCGTTTTACTCAAGGTCCTTTTCATTTATTTACCATGACACACAAACACACTTTGCTTACTTGAAGACACGCTTGTGGCGGCACGTATGTGAAAGAGCCTGTGGAAGATTCCTGCCACCCATCCCTGCTTCCCGCTCCCTGGAGCCCCTGCCCGGCCGCAGGGCGGCCCAGGATGGTTAGGCAGCAGAAACGAGGAGCAGTCTGCCCTCGAATCGCCGAAGGAGGCCGAGCCGGGGGTCATTGCTACGCCGCTTGTCACGGGAAGACTTTGGCCACCATCACGCACTCGCTGGAACTTTGCTTCCATCTAGCGTTTCGACCGCTGCGAGCTCGCAGAGGGGCCCTGCAGAGGAGCGGGACAAGGAGCACCGTAAAGCTCGTGACTGGGCCAGTTCTGCCTTGAAGCTGCAGGGGAAACTTTGCTGGGTAAGATTTCTGGTTCTCCTGAACAAAGTGCTAATTACAAAGGGGAGAGAGCAACTGAAGAGGGGAGGGAGGAAGCTTCAACCACACACTGCAGGTTTTTAAGTGCACAAGTCAGAACTCTCAAGCGATTGTACGAAAGGCAGCTGCCCGCAGCCAGCTAACGCACTTTGCTTCAGCTTTGGGCAGCCCTTGCAGCGAGGGATTTAAAGGTGACGATTTCTGAAGCAGCCTTCAATTTTTTGTTGTTTTTTGTTGGTTTTCTTCTTTTTAATCTTTCTCTGATTAGAAGCCATAGATAAAAATTAACATGGGCAGAGACCTCGCAAGTAAATTCCAGGCACCTCTCTTCCTGATCAAAAGGCCACCAGGGAATCACACTCCTAGGATCAAGGACCAGCGACCGAATTCACGGCTCAAATGGAAGAAAAAAAATCCACACGCACAACTGACATCCAAAATGGCTCAACATAATTTATTTTTTATGTTAAAATGTACAGAGTTCTTTTGAAAGTACTTGCTAGAAAGGGGAAAAAAAAGTGATATTACATACAAGGAGAGGAAGGGAGACCATCCAGCCAGGAGCATATGACATGGAGAATTACAAAGGCATCTAGGCACCCCTTCCCCTTAGCTTACAAGTCACCATGAACAAAGTACAAAGAGGTTACAAAACAGGAAAAGCAAATATAAACAGACAGGAATAGACTCAGCTTCATTTGTACATGCGGCTTTTAGAGGCATCTGGAGCTCCTATTCACACACTCTAGAGATCTCTTTAAAGAGAATTTTTATCTTTCTTAAAATAGTTTTTAATATTCTACAACAAAGATAAAAAATTTTAAAGATGGAATGAAATGAAAAAGCTCTTATTTTTAAAAGGCATCAAAGTCACTAACAGTGAGATTTTTTTAATTTCTTTTAGAAGATTACCCAAGTTATCTTGCTAAAAATACATATTTTTTTTTTTTTTTTTAAACAGAAGTGAAAAAATGGTAGGTACCAATATTACTGTGTTGGATAATTTCTTTTTATATATAGAAAAGAACATTTTTTCTCTACAATAGTTCTACAGTCACAAAGGCTTGTGGAAAAGGGAGCTGCCCAATTGATAAAAAAACCATACAAAACCAAACCAAACGTAACGGCAAACGAACTAAATTCACGGCCCTCGTTTCAACAGCTTCTCCTCCCGTCTCGGACCCCCCCCC
>VZTL01039433.1:118661-137056 GCA_013400535.1 Scopus umbretta
GCCCAGCAGCCAGGGAGCAGTGACACAGCTGAAGATCTAGGAAGGAGAGGGCAGCACAGTGCGCTTTCTACATGGGTTATTTGGAACTGGAATAGTATATACAGAGAAATGGGGTCCTACACAGCCTTGTACATGCTCAAACCTAAACAGAACTAAAAAGTGGAAGTCCTTTGAATTCTGCCTTTTATGGTTAGCAGTTACTGGAGGAAAGTCCATTTTAGTGCATCTGAAGAAACCCCGACTTTCTTTTAGACTCTTTTGGTTTTAAAACAACAGAAATTAGTCTTATTAATGTGTCTGTATTTCTACTTCATATACATTAAAAAAAGAACTTTACATTAAAGGGTGTCCCTTTTTGTATTGGGTGACATGCCAGCAGTGCAGCCAAAGAGAACGTAAATTGGATTACGCGGCAATAAACAGCAAAATCCCGCCGCCTGCATCCCACTATGGTGTTCGGACTGTTTCACAACAGGCCGATTCCCTTCTTTTCCCACACCAGATCAAAAGCGTGGCTATTCCTGTAAAATGGATCTCAAACGTAGCGGGAGGATCAGGGAGAACATCACTGACTCGCCCAGAGCGCGGCACGTGCAGCAACTTCCTACCCCGTACCAGGAATGGAAGAGTGACAAGGACACCACAGGGTTCTCCTCAAGTCACTTCAACGCGTACGCTTTTTCTTCCGAGATCGCCTCAGTGAAGAGATGAAGAGGCAGACCACTGGAAACAGCTGCTTTGGAGCTCAGCCCGACTCAAAGGCTCAGAACCAAGACCCTCGGCGTTTCAAAGGACACGCTAAAGCAGAGTTTGGGATCTCAGAGTTACGGCGGACTTGCAGCTCACCAGAAGAGCCTGCAACCATTGTCTTGTCCTAACAGACCATTAACCACCCCGTCCTCCTCATGCCTGCCTAAGGGATGCGAACAGTTCTCTCTTGAGATGCTTCCAGTAGTTCAGAGTGACAGAACATGTGTGCATGCATGCACATGTGCGTGCACATGCATGTCTGGGTGGTGAATGGGATCGTTTTAAAATTACATTATATTTTCAGCATGAAACATACAATTTCAATTAACTCATCTACAAACCCACCAATGTGAATAGTTTATTGTTTACACACAACTCCAAATTTTACTGAGGGCGAGGGAGTCAGGAAAAATTAAAGATTAAAAATTTTTCCTGACTTGCAGAAATAAAGAGCTTCATTTATCCTCCGTGTCCCCTTCCAAGTCTCCCAATAAGTGCCTCCTGCTAGAAGTAGGAAATGCTAGGTGGGGTTTAGAGGGAAGGGTTGTTATTCTTTGAGATGTCAAACACTTTACGTGACTGCAGCGCTAGAAACTGCGTACAGAGGGGCACAGGGGAAGGAGAAGGACATACATTTGTAAAAAAAAAAAAATTTAGAAAGATGATTTCACTGTTACACATATTCTGTCCACATTGTCAGCAAAGTAAGGCTCTTTTTAAATTATGAAAAGATTTTGTGCATGTTTTCCCCTCTAAAAAACATCTGTAAATGATTTTAGCTGTAAAATGTTTCAGGATTGTGAAGGAAACAAAAACGCAAAAAAAAAAAAAATCCAAAAAATAAAGACCAGGCTTCCTAAAAAATAAAATAAACCAAAGAAAATCCCTCTAAATCTACAGCAATATTTTAACTGGAAAAAGGTCCATTTCTCTGGTTCGTCAGTATAAAAGGTTCCTTTATTTATATATATTTCAGTTTTTAGGAGGCAAGTTCATCTTGCTCATCTTCTCATGTATGGTCCATTGAGCGACTGCTTGGGCACCCCGGCAGCGTTCATGTAGCTGTGATGGGAGGGGCCAGTGTACATCATGTTTCCGTGAGGATTTGGCTGCATAGGCTGCTGGGTATAGGCCTGGCTCCCCATCATTCCCATCTGCATCTGCATAGGATACTGTGCTGTCTGGTTCATGTAGGCAGGGTTACTATGGTAACTGCTGTTCATCATAGGCTGCGTCATTCTGTAGCTGTTCATGGCGTTCAGGGTGTTCATATTCATGGAATTAACGTTGTAAGGGGCGGTCGGCATGAGGTTGACTCCCATGTTCATACCCCGCTGAACAGCTAACGTACGAGGACCAGCCTGCATGGCAACTGCGGGTGGGCTGCGGCCGTAGAGCTGCTGCTGGTGTGCAGTTGCAGAGGGCAGCGGCGCCGATTTGGAGCGAATGGAGATGTGCCCCTTGACTGGCATTTGCCCCTGCAACCTCTGCGTATGCGGAATACCGATGTTGGTAGCGGACATGTTACACTGAAGCAGAGGCGACGTGAGGTTCATGGTGGTGGACGCCAGGTTCGGTGGGGGTGTCATGGTGGCTTGTGCTTGTGGTGTGCCGGCTAGCGGGTGAGAGGGAGCGAGCTGAGCCAGCCCTGTGTTAGACAGGGAGACGCTGGTTGCATAGGAAGTCACAGCAGGAGAATGGCTATAAGGCATGGCATGAGGGTCCATAATGGTGTTTGTCAGCTGCTGCAACTTGGCTAAACTGAATGTGGCTGATGGTTGTGAATAGCTCCCAGCACCAAAATCCCCCGGAATCCTCTCGTAGATGCTTATGTTACCAGTGCTTCCCGATTCAGGTATTTCCATGATCATCGGTGCTGGGGTGAAGCTGTTGTTCATGCTACACTGAGACAGCGGAGGTTGCTGCTGGGGTGGAGGTGGGGGCTGTGGCTGCTGTGACTGAGGCTGTTGCTGTTGGGGCTGCGTTGTTGGTTGCTGGTTACTTGGAGGCCTTTCTACTACACAGCTCTGAGGTGACTTGATATTGCAGTTTGCTGCAGGCTGGACGGTGTTCTGCTGCATCATGCTGCAACTGCTGCCAATGTTTGCCATTTGCTGAGTGACAACACAACTGTTCTGCGTGAGGCTGCTAGAAGAGGACAGTCCTCCATAGGAGCAGCTGCTCTGGGAAGAGTTATTTCCACAAATGCTGCCTCCCATAGTGGAGTCATAGCTGCTGGGGTTTTCGTAATTCTCTGTAGTGCTCTCAATGCTGCCAAGGTCACTGAAGCCACTATCCACCACCTGCTGAGAGTGGTCCGATACCGAAGGCACATCCATCATGGGGCTGGTCTCCATGTTCTGCATAGAGGGTGCGGACAGGGATCCTTGTTCAGGACTTATCTGGGTGTAACTGCTCTCCAGAGCAGGCACATTTGGGCTGCTGACAGAACGTACGGACTGGCTGGGGTGGGACTGAACAGAGGATATCGGACTGTTGTGTTCCGAGGCCTGGCAATCTTCAACCATCGATATCTGAGGATCCTCCTCAGTCTGGGTGTAACTCTGCAAAGTCTGACAAGCTGCGAGAGTTTCTTCACAGTCCTGGTAAGCTACATCATGCTCATTGCTTTCCTCCTGTGTCAAGGACTGGACTGCTTGAACAGTTTCAAGATCTAGTTCACTATGAGGAATCTCTTCCTCTTCCTTTAATTCAATTAACCCTTCTTTATTACTTTGCTCTTCTTCGTGATCATCTTCAGACCCAGGGACATGCTCTGAGCCCACCGATGTCTCATTGGAAGCCTGCTCTTCCTCAGAATCTGCCTCTGCTTCATCTTTTTCTTTTGCATCTTCCCTACTGCTTGGTATGCTTGTTTCTAAAAAACATTCTTGCACCTGAGGCTCCTCCTTCACCCCTTCTCTAACAGGCTGTTCCTCCAATTCTTTTTTCTTCACAGACTCCAGATGACCGTCATCTTCATCATCAGCATCATGATCTTCATTTTGATTTGTCACTACTGCAACTTCCTCTTCTTCCTCATGGTCATGCTCAGCGTCATCTAGTTCTTGCTGTTCTTCTTCTGATTGCCTTTGCTCTTCTAAAACCCGTGGCTTCTCCTCTACATCCTCTTCTATCTCCGGCTCTTTTACCTCTGGCACTGGACTGCTGTTGCTGTCCACAGGAGAAACTGCTCTTACTTCACTGCTGGCTGTATCTTCCTCTTCTCCCTCTCCTACCTCTTCTGCTTCCATATTCACATCTTCCTCTTTCCTTTCCTCGATAAGAGGCAGCTCTTCTTTCTGCTCAACACTTTCTTCTCCATCTGAAATTTTGGGCTTACGCCCTGCCTTCGAATTAGCTACCACTGCATCAACTCCTTCATCCTGAACTGACGGTGGCACCTTTTCCCGGTTCAGCTTAAAACCTGGTTTTCGACCAGGTCTTTTCTTCCAGTGGACCGGTTTTCGGCTTTTCCCTTTTGGCCATCCCTTCTTCTTTTTCATGGGTGTCGAAGTATCCGGTTCAAGTGAAGAATCCTTTGCTTCACATTTTCTCAGCATAGATAATGGTTTCAAAGTTGGGTTACCTGAAAACACAAATTGAAAGATACTGTTCAAACATTTTTCTTTGACCTGAGCATTCACGGAAGCTTTCCCAAGCATTCCCATCACGTTTATCAACTTTACGTCTCAATACTAGCTTAGAGATTTATCGTGAAGGGTAACAAGAAGGATCAAGGTCTGCTCATTAGCAATCACATTGCACACTACGTTTTCAAAGAACACCAATGCTTCAAGATTTCGCGTGGCCAAGGCTCTGAGCCTTTAAGATACAATTCAAACGAAACACTAGGCTATACGATAAAGTCCTGGAAAGACTCACTACCCTTTACAAATTTTATTTATATGGTATGTTCACAAATGAAAACGTTCCAGTGTAGGGGAACACATGAAGTTGCAATAAAAGCATGTTTCCATTTAGATCTGTATTTTGTGCATCTGCTGAAGCATTATTTCCACTTTTTTCATGGCTTATGGTTTTAAATGTCAATAGAAATATACAGATGACTGATTTTGACTAGATTTTTTTTTTTAATCTGAGAAATCATTAAAAGAAAGCTGAATTTCTCTCTCAACTGACTTTTATTTGATGAAGCAAGTTTTGCATTTCAGTGACTTTCTGAACACTAGAGTAGGTTCAGAGCTTACATCCTTCAGAAAGGAATGTGATCATTTACTGAGAATTTATTGAATACTGTAAGACATTCCCTGAATTAATTTTGTTTTCAACCTGTCAATTAGGCTAGTCGGTGGCATTTTACGCAACTGTTGGTAAACTACTGCAACAGTTACTCATTAACACTAGTTGATATTCACACTTTACTATCTGAATGTCTGTCTTCAGACACTGAATTTACTTAAACCGCTTTTGTATTACTTTTCCTTTCATCTGCTATGCAGAAGAATCTCTTACCAAATAACAGTTCTCACCTAAGCAATCTGTAAATTTATCGAGTCACTTTTCTGCCTCTGCTGTCTTTGAATCTATCATTACAGAACATTTGTTCTAGTGTGTTAATCAGCCCATGACTGTTCTTTGAACTATTCCAGTTTATCAATACTCTTATTAAGTGTGAATAACTGAGTAAAGATGGTTGTAGCGGTTTCACCAAAGCTAAATAAAGAGAAGACAGAATGACTCTACTCCACTTGAGACTCCCCTGTTCATATATTTAAGGATCATCTGAACCTCTTTGGCTTTGAGCTAGAAAACCATGCTAGTGACTGGACATGGCCTTCAAATACTCTCTCATAGACTTTGTCAGTGAATTGCCCTTCACTTCATTTACCAAATGCCCTCTTCTGTCAGCTGTTACATTAATTTTTCATCTACCCATAAAATAGCAGTAGACAGACACGCGACCCAGACCAATGTCTCTTAGAAAAGAATAGTGCTGTTGGAAGGGATCTACAATGATCATCTAGTCCAACTGCCTTGCACCTGGCTAACAACAAAGCTGCTTAATTACGCCTTGTATGCAGCTTGATTTATTTAATACGTATTAGCTTGATTCTGTAACATTTCAGCTTAAGCAAATGGTTTTGATTAAGCCAAATACCTCTCAAAACACTTAAGTAGGTAACATCAATTGCCCTTACTAACCAAGCTGTAGTCTTGTAAAAATATATCATTGTCTGACAAACACATTTTTTGACATAGCAGTGTTCATTTGCATTGAGCAAATAAACCTCCCTGGACTTTCTGCTGAGTAATAAGCCAGTCATCCTACTATTTAAATCAGGACAAATGTCACACTGATGGGCCTGTAATTAGGATGGTCATCCCACTGTATGGATATAAGATCAATTTCCCCCAATATTCAGAGTCCACTTATTCACTTTTATGCCCTTTCTACCATCTTTAAAAATGTTATTGATTTCACGTGATGAATTTCCCAAGGAGAGCTGTTTTAAGTCCACAGTTATGAAATGAAGGTAAAACTAAATAATGTGCTCCTAGTAGTTCACAAACACTTCTTAAAACCTAATCACAGGTCAGCTGAGTTACTCTTGCCCCTCGCTCAGACAGACATTTACTCTCAATACCTCCGATGAGAAGCATTCTGAAAAAATTCTGGGTATTAAAAAATGAATTTAAAACAAATATTGAATTCAAAATTCAAGAACTCCTTGAAGTCATCCATAAAACAAATATTTAGAATGTGAATAAAGGAAAGAAAGGATCTGCCACAGTCAGCATATCATTGGGCAGAAGAAGGAAACACTACTTTAGTAGTATTTGTTAAAGCATTAACTCTTAAGTCCTTAAAAAATCCAACTCTTTACAAAAAAATAAAAATTAAAATAGCTATTTCTCTTCCCCTTCTTTCATATTTCCTATCTACTACAGAGGATTATATTTACTGCCTCTTAGGTAAAGACCTGAACTGTCATGGATTTACTACTTTTAGGAACAAAACAAAAAAAAAACCACCAAAAAAACCTAAATGACCTTATGATGGCAAGCTCCCTTATAATAATATTAATATTAAAGGTGTTCAGTCTGTTCTCCCCAGTACAAGACAGACATGGAGCTAGTGGAGAGAGCCCAGCAAAGGGCCACTGAGGTGCCTAAGAGTCTGGAACATGTCTCTGATGAAGAAAGACTGAGAGAGCTGGGACTGAAAAGAAAACTCAGAGGGGGATCTCATCAGTGTGTACAAATATCTTAAAAGAGGGCGTAACGAAGGTGGAGTCAGGCTCTTTTCACTGGTGCCCAGTGCCAGGACCAGAAGCCATGGGCACAAACTGAAACACATATAAGCATCAGGAAACACTACTGTGATGGAGCACTGGAACAGGCTGCCCAGAGAGGTTGTGGAGCTTCCCCTCTTGGAGACATTCAAAAGCCATCTGGACACGGTCCTGAGCAACTGCCTCTTGGTGGCCTTGCTTAAGCAGTGGGACAAATGGACAAGATGACCTCCAGAGGTCCTTTCCAACCTCAAGGGACTGTGATTCTATGATTTTTACCATATGCATTTGACACCGTCTTCGCAAAAAAATATGGATTCGATGACCGCTCAAGATTTCACGTGCATCATTTTTTAGGATACTAGAAACATACATACATGCTCATTCAGTTGCGCTTCATTAAACATCAGTGTGCATGCAAGCTTGCACAGAAGATCCTCACAGTATTCACATTAAAACTTACAGGTAGAACTAGGAAAAGCAAAATAATACAGCCCAGACTATTACAGAGCTCCATCTTCCCCCATGCAACACTAATTAAGTTGCACAGGATTGGTAGAATATAGAGAAACAAGCTTTATTTGTTTTCTACACCACAGAACACACTCTGTCTTCCAGAATTCCTAACCCTTATTGAATACTGGCTCAAATCACCACACTGTCCATTCTCACTGTAGCCCTGGCAGCAATCAAACCCAATTCGAATTCTCATCAGACACCAAATTTAAGAGACTGCAATGTTACATTTCAGGGAAGTCAAAAAATACTTTCAGTGCATTGCCTCAGCTAGAGATTAAGTTCTCAGGGGAAAAAACCTAACCTAAACCACCCTTAGTCAGAAAGTTTTTTAAAAAAAAAAAAAAAAGGGAAATTACAAGCAGGTTTCTGTAGTGATGGGAAAACTGCCAAAAAATCTAAGCTTCCTATAAGCATTTCTAACTCATAGATATGATTAAAATAGTCTAAATCTGAACGAAGTATTAATGACTGCAATACTAATTTCTGAATTGTCATAAAGCAGTGCTGTCCCGTTCCACCCACCTTAATTTTTTATCAAAAAAGGCCAGCTGTTTACGATGACTGATTATCCCTGTGGGCTAACATGTTTAGGTAATTCAAAGTGCACTGTATTTTCTCTAAGATCATACAGTTTTACTATGTATATGCAAAGGCACCTGCATTAAACGTATAAAGACCCAACACACGCCGCTTGCTGTCAGGAGCGGCAATACCCTAAAATAGAGTGCTTCCTACTTTATTACTTCAGAAGTTCTGACAGATTTGCAGAAGTTCAGAAAAAAAAGCAACAGAAGTGACACAAGGGAACAGAAAGCACTAAATTACAAGTGGAGAGTAAGAAAGTAAAGTATTTAGAAAGCAGGTGAGCAAGAAATTTATCGTTGTAGTATATAATGGGTGCGAGTTAAAACAGTGGCTTTCCAAATACCATTTTTGATCCCTGGGCACTCTATGGACTATTTGTAGTCTGCAAAAGATGGTTAAAAATCATTGATGTATTTTATAAAGCAATATATGTGTGTGGAATCTCTAACGGGATCTGCATCTCCATCAGAAAACATTCAGAAGAGCAGAAATGAAAAAGACTGAAAACCACTGATCTAACAGATCTTCTCCCAACTCTGCAGTCTTCTTAATGGTGCTGGAGTACCATTAAAATGTATTTCATGAGTAATCTGATCACAACAGAATTTAAAAAAAAAACCCAAAACCAATGGTGTAAGCTGACTGTGCATATATTCCCACTAAGCAAACTTCATGCTGCATCAACACGTGTGTGTACCAGATTTACGTAGTTACATGCTGCTATAAGGATTTAAACTGCTGCTAAATGAATAGTTTAGCTGATGCTAAATGAATAGTATGCATGGGTATAATCATATTGATGCTTTCAGTATTTAAGTACTTTTAAAGAAAAATTCTCCTCTGCTAACCACAGGCTAGTTGAAAGCCATAAATTAATGAGTTTGTTCCAGTAACAATTTTTTAATGTGGGATAACGGCACCATACTTCTCTTTCACACAGTTCGTTGTTTTTATTTGGCTGGCTGCCTTGCACTGCGTAGACCATCAAGAGAACAGAACATATAACAGTCATAATGAAGATTACTAATGAAGCATCCGAATGACAGATGTTTCTTTCGAATTGTCAGTGTGCTCTAAGTAACCAGTTCCAACCAAATAATTTTATTTTATGAAGTGAAGGTTCAGAGGAATTTAAGGAGATATGAGAAGTTGAGAGGCAGGACATGCAATGTGATGAAGAACAGGATCTCAAAAGAGACAATTTATTATTTCTCTTTGTTACAGAAAACTGAGGGCTCTCCAATTAATTTCTGGTTTATTTCTGTAAGTGACCCTGCTGCATAGGTTTTTGCACAATCACAGATACCAATTCCACTAGGAAAGCTGAATCAAAAGGATACTCTGTGATCAGGTCATTGCTAATAAGATAGTTAAAAGCATGCACCACACTTCCCATCAGACTTGGGAATGTTTGAGGTTGGTTTGACCAGTAATTTATGCCTAACCCTACATTTTGGCTAGAAGTTACAAGACAAGGAAAGCAGCTTGTTCCATCATGAGCTAGTATGATCTGACCCTCACTGACACGCTATCTATATCAAACTTTCAACAGCGTACCACCAAACATACCATTAGTGTCATCAGACTCGTCCTCATCTTTGGACTTCCTCTTAGAAGAGGGTCTATGCCTGAGTGTGTCTGGTGGGGCTAAGTGCCGAAAGTATCCACTGGGCAAAAGTTCATTCTCCTCCTCTTCATCCTCCTCCTCCTCTTCCTCCTCCTCAATCTCGAATGTAGGCTCTAATCGGGGCATTGGTCGTTCAGAGTCCGAGTCCTCAAAAGGTTCATCCAGCACTTCTGTGGTCTCCGAGATTGTTTCAGTGACAACACTGCTGTTGTGGTGCTTACGCTTGCGGACTCGCCTCTTCCGATGAAGAATTGGTTTCTGAAAGCAGAAGGTGGGAGAAGAGAAAACGTTTTATCATGTGCGGTAGAAATAAACCACTGATCAATACAAAACATGAACAGCAGAGTTCAAAAGTCTAAGCAAGACCATAGGTCTCCCTTCTGGAATCCAGACCTCACTAGAAATATCATAGAATCATTAAGGTTNTGAAATACTGACAGGCACCTGCCTTCAGTTAGACAGATGTCAAATACAATGCAAGACAACAGACTTCCATGAAGATTGCTAGATTGACATTTGTTTAGTAGTATAAACCATTGAAATAGCTGCAGCCAACAGCCCATCCATAACTGCTGAAAGTTCAGAGACACTACAACATAGATATGAATAGTTTGGAATGAGCTGCAAAGATGATACAGAACTTTTTAGTGCCGCATCCCACAAAGAGATGATTTTCTTGGTCATGTTGATAGAATTCACATCGCCATGGTAAATCATTCCCAAGACTTTCTGCTGTGATTTTAGTTGTTTAGATAGCATTTGTGTTTTGCAAGCTTCTTTTAAAAGTAGGACCATATCTCTTTCAACTTGGCATGACCGAGTAAAACTTTAATAACCAAGGTGGAAAAATTAAAGGCACAAGACAGAAGTCAGAATTAAAAAAAAAAACCCCAATACAAAACCACAAACCCAACAAAACCCCCAACTACCTCAGATTCAACAAAACCCACCGCTACAAAAAGGTAGCAGAAAAGTACCCTCCAGAGTGAGTTCTGGAACACTGAGCAGATGCTACCAGTACGCTTAATATATACCTCATGAATTGCAATCCCTCAGAAAGCACCAACATACTGACAAAACAGACCGCATGATATTGTCAGAGAGAACAAGAAATGAGACACACACCTTTCGTTTCAATGTCGGCTTGGTGAGAACAGGTGGAGAGCTTGATCGAGGACTCACAGGCTCATCATCTTCCTCTTCACTACTCTCACTAAAACACCTCAGAAGTGCCCTGTCACTATCACTGTAGCGTCGGGGTAATCTGTCGCAGTCCTCTGGGAATCTACACTTCAGTGGCTCTGCATTCTTTTTCAACTGCCCTCTCCACCTTTCCATACCTTCGCTGTACCGCCGACGGGGAATTGCAGATTTTTCACCTTTGCTATACTGTCCCTGGGAAACTGCAGATTTTTCCTCATCTTCAGCATATCGGCCTCTTGGGGCTGGAGACTTCTCCTCACATTCACCACATCTTCCTTGCAAGGCTGCCGACTTCTCCTCACAGTCACTGCACCGGCCTCGTGAGGCTGCTGATTTCTCCTCACATTCACTGCACCGCCCACTGGAAACTGCTGTTTTGTCCTCAATGGGCAATATTGGCTCCTTCTCACAGAAGGGCTCACGAAGTTTCTTGCCCTTGCGGTTCCATCGACCTCTTCGTGAGGGCTGACTGTTTGCAGGAAGACTATCCAGGGGAAAAATGTGCTTGTTTGGACGTGCAGAATTGGCTGGAGCAACAATGTCTGGCTTTTTTTCAATCTCTGTAGGTGAGTAAGGCTCTTGCTCTTTCTTCTCCCATGACACAGATTTTACCATCTGATTTAAGTAAAAACAAATAGATTTTACACTTCCTATTTAAGCATGCATGTCTAACCTGAATTCAATTCCACAAAAGCTTTTGAGCAAGAAGTCAAAAAAGTTTAAGAAGCCTAACTTTTAGGAATCTGAGAATAACAAAAGAATTGACCTTTATGAGATTCTAATAGAGCTAACCACTACTCCTTTCCTCCCAGGTGACAATGTACCTCGGTTAGCTTCCTGACAAGTGACTTCAGTCAGCAGCAGCCGTCCAGAGGCCTGCTGGAATGCAAACATCATCTTGCTACACTCAAACACAGTATTTGTGTAATTCTCAAGTGAGACAGACTTGAATCTATTGTTCCACTAAAATGCAGTTAGTTTAATGTAAATACAGCAACAGCACATAAATTGCCTCTTAGTATTCTAGTCGGTGCTCACCACCTGATGTGAGATTGCGACCCTTCAAGGACAGCAGCCTAGATTTCAGAAACCTGCACTGCTCTGTGGGCTAAAGCTATTAGTGGTTTTGCAAAAGTCCACATCAAAAACCTACGGTGAAAAATGTGAAAAGTTTTTCTTGATTCATTTCCATTTAAGCTATTTGTCACTTACAGAAACACTAGGTCCTTCAAACCTAAATCCATTTCAGTAATTTGATGAGAGACCAGGTCGCTTGAGAGTGGGAGGCAGACTGGTTTGTTTGCGGGGTTTTTTTTGGTTTTTGTTTGTGTTTTTTAATACCACCTCCCCAACCCATACTGCAAAAATCATTAAGGGCAGACAGAGCCTTTTTACTCTTTTCAGAAATAGTCTTTAACCTTGCTCTAGACTATGCTTCAACGTTTTTCCTGTTTTTAGTTTCTAATCTGAAACTGTAAGATACATAAACCAATCATGACTTCATTTTTTTTTACGATTATGCCAAATGCCCAAGCTCGGCATCTGAAATCTTGTTCGCATTGCCTGCAAAAGCATCGAGTGTAAACCATATGCCACGCAGTAGTAACAGATTCACTCTTACACTGGTCTCTGGATCCTTTTCTTTCTGCTGTTGTTGCTCTTCATTTTCCCCATCCTCTGTCTCCTCCTCTTCATCCTCAGAGAGCACCGAGTTGGAAACTATAACAGGTGTCCAACGCAGACATTCTGCATCCACGTCTATAGGTCGGACATTAGTTCTAAGCTTTGCCATATGTTCCTGGATAAGTTTCTCCCGACGGATGATCACAAATCTAAACAGTAATAATACTTTGATCAACAACAGGCTACAGACTGTACATGTGATATGAAACAGATATGAGATACTACAGAAAAATTTGTGTACTTCTCCATCAGTGCTGCTACGAATAACTTTAGACAGGACAGAAAGCTCATTAAAATTGTACAATTTGCAGTACCATCAGACTACCAGAGAAAGCATCCTAAAACTGAGAAAATGTTAAATTCTTTCCACTTCTTGTTAATGTTGAAGCCGTTATCCTTCCATGGGTAACAGTCCGCTGCAGAGTATCACTTTTATTATGTGTTAAGTGGACAAGGGTTATGACATTAGGGGAACAGGTAACATAAGGTGAAAGACACTGAATGGTAATAAAAGGACTGCTTTAAAAAGTTACAGTCCCACTACCAGAGTGGATTTTATTCAGGGGGCTTGAAGTAGTATCGCCGATTAAAGTATACTGTGAAATGAGGACATAAAACTGTTCTCAAATAACTTCAAGTTTGCCAAGTAAGTTCCAAGTTTAACAGGAAACACACAACAACCCCGTTCACACACACACAACCCCATTCACACAAAACACACAAGAACCCCGTTCCCAAAACTGCTATAGTATGAATCAAGAAAAATTCCCCATATTTCACTTGACTTGTACACTTGGCCCGGCAAGCAGACTATTCTACATCCACACCCCTCAGTTCTCTCAGTGATCTATCCCACTGTTCAAGCATCCCATGTTAATCCACAGAGTTAACGGCATCTTTGAGGCACAGAGAAGAAGGGGAAAACAACTGTCTGTTCAGTGACTGGAAAAAGGAACAGATTTCCCTCTAGAGAAGGGAAACCACTGTTCTTTGCTCTGTTTTGCAAGTATGTTACACTGATTATACTGAAGGACCCCAAGAGAACATGGCCAAGAGACCAGCTTGCTTTCTCTCACAGCTGCAAATTACTCAGAAGTTCCACAGCTGCAGAGCTACACAGCTGGAAATCTGATCCAGCTTTGGCACTGAACAATTCTTGCATCACACGTAAGCATCATAAATCTCCACAGCCAGTATTCGGACACTTAAGTCTTAAATAAAATCAAGCTTGTTAGATGTGACTTGTCTCCAGATACCATTAAATTTCATTCAAATACATACGAAGCTATTTGGAAATAAAACAGGACTCCTGTACTCACTGATCACCACGGAAGTCAAGCATTCGTAGATGATGTAGAGTGGAAGTGATATCTTGAGGGCAGATTCCAGTCAGCTTACTCAATTTCTTGATGCTTAATTGCTTGTCACGTTGATGATAAAGGCACTCGAGTATTACACTTTTCCAATAAGCCATATATGAGAGGCGACCTAGGTCTGACAGGGGCTTCTCTGGTGATCCTGCTTGACCCTCACGCTTTGAAAGCAAATAGCCTAAGGATATACAAGAGGAAAAAAAAAATAAATTCCAAAAATTAGCATAGGTAACTTCTGTTTCCACCCCAACTTCTACAAAGGCGTTTTTCCAGAAAGTGGCCGAATTCTGCCTACAAGATATAGATTATACTTTCGAAGGATACTCTGAGTCATCTGGATGATTTTTTTGTTGTTGTTGTTTAAATTCCTGTTATTCTATGGTAGAGTATGAGATTTCTAAACTACACTGCCATCAGACATTGGCTATGGGCAATGCCACGAGATGGCAGCACTTGCCTACCTAGAAACTATACTAAGCCTGAAGTAGTCTGCTGAATATCTTCCAATTGCAATAGCAACTTTGAAGAGGACAGAGGGAAAACATATTTTAGCCATTTAAAACACTAATATGGCAAACACTTGAAAATTCTCTACCGCCAAACCTCAGGGCCATACTGGAGAGTACCATGCTCTATCTGCAGAGACTTAATTAATTTAAGACTGCATTTTCAGGAGAATAACAACTTATCCACACAAGGATATTTACCAGCAAAATAATTCTAATACAATTATACCAGTAGGGTTTTCCCTCTGGACATTAACTTCAAAATTAGCATGTCCACAGGGAGGGCTATATTAGATTGCACTCAGCATAATTAGAGAGATACAGTTACAGTGGCAAGTTTCCCTGTGAACTTGCTGAGATCCATGTGAATCTGAGAACTGTTTGAGTATTCACAGCCTAAGTATGGTCTGTCTTTGTTGCTCTCAAAGCTAAATTAAAACATAACTATTACTACCTTTTGCTTAAGACACTCATTCACTTAAGCTGCTGAAGGTTTCAACAGCCTGTGCAGTTTTAAGGTTGGCTTTCCGTAGAAAGAACTACATGCACAAGGTAAGTTTCTACTAAAAACGCTATACTGACACATGCTTACACAGGAAACATGATAATTAGGGGGAAAATGACAAATTTGCCATTAGAATTGGGGATGGCATCCAGAGGGAGTAAACTGTGAAGTTCAGATGATTTTGTGAGCTTTAGAATCCTTTGTCCCGATATGTTTTTTAATTGGAATGATATCCTCTTCCACAGTTAAGCCTTTCTTTAAAACACAAAAAGACAAAGACTAAAAAAAGTGAAGAAAAAGTTCCTTACTGAAGTCAATTAGGAACCTGCCATAGCCCTTACGCTGGTATTGTGGAAGAATCATTATACAGGAAACATTGTACTTCTGTTGGCAGTGTTTTTCCTGTTGGGAAAAAAGCAGCAAATTAAAAAAAAAAAAGCCCAGTGAGAAATAGTAGAACTTGTTCTGTACAAGTCCCTAACTACTTCTGTATCGAAAACGGAGATAGAAAGCCACAGTCAAAGTTTCTTAGGAACAACAATGTACATGAGCCAAGGAAAGACTTTAGAAGACAGAATAATACTAAAACTCTATTACCATCATTTCCTTTCAGAAAAACAAAAAGAATGAAACCTTGACATAACTACCACCTTCTGCTTAAATACTATACAGTAAAAAATACTGGCTGCATAGCAGACAAACTTCAAAGCATAAAGCCAAAGGCAGCTAAATTCACTGAAAAAGACTGGAGTATTCCAGCGACTCTTTAAACGTTATAACCATAACATACTAAAATCCAATCTCAAATCTGCCGTTCTGAAGACTGAAAGGAAAAGCTTCAATTAAAGCTATTTAAAAATAAGTAAAACAATTATAGATAAAAATCTTAAGAAAGGGCCTATCTGAAATCTTGGCCCTGTTCTGTCAGAAAAAATAAAAGCTTTGAATTGAGGTGCAAAATTGCCCAACTTGTTTGGAAAACAACGTATTTACAGAAGGAGAGATGAGACAGAACTACTCCATACCAATGCTTATCTCACAAACAGTACTACCCATCACCGCCAAGAGTAGGAAGTCATTTGAAGAGTTGGGTTTTTTTTTAGCTACTAGCTGCAGTGTAAGTTCCTTAGAGAATATATGCTATTCAGCATCATGAGGAAACTCAGTTTTATTAGTTGGTGGTCTCCAAATGGGACATAAATAAAAGCTGGTTGCAACAGATGTCTATACCTGTATGACAAAATGTCTTCTATAAAATGCAAGGGGCCTAAACTACAACAATTTAGAGACTCTGAAGCAGCATTTCTCACCATAGCAAACGCAGTTCCAAGTCTGAAGTACTCAAATACTTGCCTTGGAAAAGTAGCCAACAAGGTGACAGCCCTTGACATCATTCTGTGTCAGCACGTAGAAAAGAAATGGCTCCACATCGTAATAGAGAGTCTTATGGTCCAGGAAGAGTTTGGCTAACAAGCACAAATTCTGGCAGTAGATAGTGCTGACATTGCCATCAACCTTACAGAAACGAGGAAAAGTTTTGTCACTCCATTTGCTGTCATGCAAGGACATGCTTCATCTGGGTATCCCTGGTCGTTTGAAATGTCTAACATGAGAGGAAGACTACTTTGTCACAGGTAGCATCTCAAAGGACTTAAACTTCCACAGCATAAGGGCCATGGCCAAGTCACTGTTACACTCATTAGTTTAAGAGAGAACTTAAAATTCATTTCAGGAAAATGAAAAAGCATTTTTACAAAGCGAGCCTCCTCGTATGTTTTGTGGATGAATAATCTACCCATGAGGTCAGCTCTCACTGCTTGCTTGTAGTTCTTCACTCTCAACAACCGAATGCTTCAAGAATGATCTTTAGGACTATGGAAAACTTACCACACGATTGGGTGCTAAAGACCCTATTTTACAGATAAAAGCGAGTGGCTTAGTTTTCTAGCTTACCTCAAAGACTGAAATATTGTTTTTTCTGTAAATTTCATTGGCTGGAGGATGAAACCAGCCACATTTTTTCATATGCTGTTGGAGAATAGTTCTGCTTTTCATATACTTTAGACAGAATTCACAAAGGTACAGCTTGGGTAGCCTGTAAGCAAAGATAAAGATGCATCAAACACTGAAGATACAGACTTTTGTATAAAATTCCTTACTCCCACAGATAAGAGAACTTGATGAAAACAAACTCAGTATATACTGACCTTGCGTACATGCTAATCAGGCCAAAACCACCTTGCCATACTTAAAGTCATGGCAGTTACTTATTCTGTAACAAATTTATAATGTCCTGCCATAATTACTTTTAAATTACTAAGTTATGTCAGAAGAAATAACATGTATCAATTAAAATCCTAGAAAAAAATAGCAAAAAAACCCCAGTTTTGCACTAGTGATACTAGGACGGATTAGATAAATAGTTCCTACTCTCTCCCTTCCCTCCTCGTAACGGACAGCTGTATGTACTCCTGAACGATGGGTCACAACACCATCTACTGCTTTAAAACCATTTTACATACTACATTGACATGAACAATTTAAATCACAACAATACTGGGATGCTTGCGTTCAACTCCATTTACACTCTTACCAAACTCTAGCTTTGGCAGGGATGCTATTTTCAGTTACCTTCAATGCCTTTAGCAGAGCTAGAATAATTCTTCATGACAGACCACATGCTCTTATTAAATGCTACAAAAGAAAGTTTCATTTAATTTTCTCTCTCTAGCTACAGCCCTTAGAAGTTATTCCTCTTTCTGAATCAAGTTAGAGTTCGGAGAGTCTGTAGTTTAGACAGTTTGCAAAGTTCATAAGCAAGAGAACATCAAAACAGCTATACGTGCATCACAGCAGAACAATCTTTTAGACACCAAAACACGTAACATTAAACATTTCTTCTTTAGCTATGTTGAACTACATACAGCATAAAAATGATACATCAAAGTAATTCCTGTTAAATTTCTATTTTTCTCTTTCAACTCCCGTAAATAGCATACAGTCATTTCTAATCAAATCATTTAATACACAGTTAACATCCTATTCCCTGACAAATTTATTATTTTTTATCACGAGGTGTGCTGCAGTTGATTCGCTGGAGGGAAGGGATGGCATCCAGAGGGACCTGGGCAGACTGGAGGAGTGGGCCCATGTGCACGTTGTGAAGTTCAACAAGGCAAAGTGTAAGGTCCTGCATCTGGGTCAGGGCAATCCCCAGGATCAGTACCAGCTGGGGGATGAATGGATTGAGAGCAGCCCTGCAGAGAATGACTTGGAGATACTAACAGATGAAAAACTGGACATGAGCCAGCAAAGTGCGCTTGCAGCCCAGAAAGCCAATTTGTATCCTGGCTGCATCCAAAGAAGCATAGTCAGCAGGTTGAGGGA
>VZTL01039434.1:0-27631 GCA_013400535.1 Scopus umbretta
TAGACTGATAGATCTGTTAAGATACATGGTAGAAATGAAAGCTAAAATCCTCTCCCTGTGTATAGGGGTGTAAGATGGGAACATTTTCTATGGCAAACAAAGAAAAATGTATGAATTTGTGTGATAACAGGTATTTTTCTAGGTGGATATTCCAGTAGACAGAGTTGGAAGAAAAGAGCACATATTTATGCCTTTAGAAGACAATTTGCATACTTTGGGACACTGTTTGTGTATTGAAATGTTTTATCAGAAACCATGACATAATTTTCTCTGTATATGGAATGTAAACATTTATTGAGATGACAGTTAGATTGGGGGTAGAGGAGTGGAAGTTCAGACAAAGGCTCCAGGCAAGAGAGTAATTCTGGCTTAGAGTAAGCTGACAAAAACATGCTTACTATGTAATAGGGATAACATACTTACTTGGGAGAAGTTAAGAAGTATGTTACAGCCAGCCAGTCCACTACCAACATGACTGTCCCAGTAAAGAAGGGGTAGAAAGGCTGTATAGGGCTTTACACAGATCTATAGATGCAACTAATGTCCTCAAACTATCAGTCTAAGCACTTAATATAACATTGCCCACAGAAGAAATTGAATGATGGTATTTCCACATGTAGAGCTTTGGTTTACCTGTAATAGCTAAATAAAACCAAACAAACCAAAAGCCCTTCTTTAGGTCAGCAGGAGCATACATAATAGGTGTGTAAGTAATAAAGTAAGTTTACCCAGAAATGGCTCTGTACCTGACAGCCTCCCTCTTTCTGACCCACACTGGGTAGTTGTACTGCCTCTGACCTCCTTCTCCCACTCAGTCTCTTCTTGCTCCTCTCTTAGTCACCCTGGTGCTGCTAATTTTGTGAGGCATAACTCTGGGTGCAAACCTTCCAGGATTTGTTTTTGAGGTACAATGTCTCTGAGGTGCATGCGTAAACTGCACAACTGCTCGCCTGAAAGCGAGCCATTTTTTGAAACCTCCAAAAAGAGTATTTCACTCCCTTTTCAGAGTAGTATGGTCAAAACTGGAGGCCGCTGTCTGACAGAAAGAGCAATAAGCTCCTAAAACTTCTACACATTTGACATTCATTATGAAATTATTAATGCTAGAGCTAGAAAGGGACTAAAACACTTCTTTCTCTCCACCTGTAGGAAGTGTCTTTCTTTTTTTCATTTCTTTCTGTTATTTTTCTTTTTCTTTTTTTTTTCTTTCTTGTCTTCTATCCTGGTTGCTTGCTTGCTTTCTTCCTTTGTTTCCATTGTTTTCTTTGCCTTCTTTCCAAAGCATAGGCTGAGCTGAATACTAAACCAAAGGGAATTTTTTTATTTTCTGAAAGCAGTCTCCTGAATATTTGCTGACTAGTCTCTAGAACATTTTGCTGACTATAATCAGAGGTAGGCATCATGCGTGTCAATATTATTTTAAAAGAATCTTGTCTGCTTCCAAGAGAAGTGTAGGCTGAAGTTGCCATATCTATAGTTTGGGCTGAGGGCCTGTAGTAGATATGTAGGTGATTAGCATACAGTGGCCAGGATAAATATGCTCAGGCATCTGAGAAATGTGTTGGAAACAGATTATGCCATCTAAACACACCCTAAGAGATCCTGGCAAAACCACTCCTTAAGCCTCTCTGTCTTGTGGTTACACTGTGCAGTTCAAAATCTGACACGTGTTGCAAGGTATGTTTGGAACTTAGTACCTTTTCTCACCATTTGAGTTTCCAATTTTTATTTGTTTCCTTCTGGAAGAAGTGGCTTTTTATTTTCTCATAGTTCTTCTACTGAAGATTTACTGTAAAAATCTTGCCTACTGTTTCAACTGTTTTCCCACAAATGATGTTATACAGAATAAACTACATATTTAGGTAGAAATAAAAAAGCAGTAATGTCTGCAGGGAGTCTCTTAAGATTAAGCACATTTCATGCTTACCTAAAAATGGAAGTCCTTCTGCCCCAAGATCTTTTCTATGCACTGCACTGTGCTTATCAGTATCTGATTGTCTACATCAGTCATACGTCTCTGGGACTCTTGCTTACCATTGTCCTGGGTTTCCCCAGCATTTTATTTGCAATATTTATATAACCCCATTATTATATATAATTATATCTTATTAATGACCTGTCTGCTAGGTGTTAACATTTACCATTAGAGGAGGCAGGAGCTCTTAAAAACCTACCTTTCATCTAGCTCAAATTAATCTGACATATATGTATAACACCTCAGAAAAAGCTGACTCCATGCAAGTTATCTTACGCAATTCCATCATGCAATCTGCATGACACCTTATGACTTTACAAATATTACCTCGAGCTGACAATGCTAGGGAGACATTTTGTTCCAGAATAAATCTAGGTTACAGTGGGATTAAGCAAAGATATATCCATTCTTTTCAATTTGCCATGGTATCATAACTTTATGCACGCTGTTGACTAAACACCCCTCTTGTTTACACAACCAATATCTTGCGATTTCATTGTGATTCATTATACATCTTTTACTTTCCCTCCCATTTCTTCTCTGCTTAAACAGGTAGAGCCTGATGAGGGCCTGATCCAAAGGGCATGAAGTCATTACTAATGTGCTGAAAATTCAGGGCCTCAGGTGCGAGGGGGAAACAAACCATCCAAGAGGAGTAACATCAAGGAGGAGCTGTTGTAACCAGGGTCATTGAAAAGGCCACAGAGCTTGGTAGAAAAGGAATGAAAGGGTCTGCACAGTCTCCCCATGCTTCAGGGAGATGCTGCAGGGTTGGTACAGTCAGCAAGCAAAGGCTATGCCAAAACGTTGCAGCCTAGCCCTAGGTGGGAGCTCTCTGCTCCTCTCAACAGTCTCTTTTTCCCTCTTCATTACATGCCTCTGAACTTCTCTGCAAATTTCCTTCTTCCTGTTCCACCTTTTATTGATCCTGAGACCAAATTCCGTGATAGTAGATAAAAGTCTTCTCTGAGGCTTTGCTAAACCACCTGCTTTACCATGAGGGCCTTCCCGGTGGGCTGCTGCAGCGTTTGAAAAGGCTATTTGTGAAGAAGCACTGTTCAGTGATGGGCTGAATTTTCTGTGTGTTGCAAGGAATGCCATTGTGCAAGTGGGATGAGTAGCCTGGAAAAATGGGGAGTCAGTACTCAGGAGGGCCCTGTGTTGTATGCCTCTAGGCAAAGAGGGGTCACTTAGCTAAGATACATAATTTTGAATCTCAGTATGCAAGGAAGACCTCTCAGTATGGTCTTCCTCATTGTCCTGCTTAGTGTAGGATCTCTTATCTAGGACTTTGTATGGGGTGGGAATCTGGTGGATGATTTGTTGTTAGTCAGTTTATAAAATAGATGAAGATATAGAGATGGGGGGAAATAAGTTGCACAGTACAGCTTGAGTGAAAGTGAGTGGTAGGAAAAGTAAATAGTCTGAAATCTAGCAAATGATTTTGTACTCTGTAGCTGTGTTCACTATTTCTCAGACTGCAAATCTGTAGCCCATAACACATTCATATGAATTCAGCATTTCACCATTGACTCCACCTGGCAGGATCAAATTCTATTAATGCATTAACACTGAATACAATGAATTGTTGATTTTCACTGATGCACCTGCAGACTGAAGTGCTTTGCTCTGGATGCTAAGCATGAGAGTCTAAAGATATGGGTCAAAGTAAACGCTCTCTTGGAGACTGACTTCTGTGAGGAGTATTGGTTGGGTGAAGAACAAGGTTCTAGAGATGCGAGGTCTACTTTGTGGTACCCTTGGGGGACAGAAAGATTTTTAAGCAAGATAGACGTGTGTAGCTTACTTGTTGTTCTGAAGCCCTTTTGTCTCTAAATGCTTTGTTCCCAGTACTAAATAAACAATAGTTTGCTTAAATGGGTTTCTGATCACTACATATGCCATTGATCATAACTTGCTTCAGGGAGGAAGTGTGGGTGCTGGCACTGAGTCAGATCTTGGGGCTAGGCATGCCTGGTATCCAGGTGCTTGTGGCCTGTGACTTGCTTTCAGGCAACAGGAGCAGCGATGGCTAAAAGCCTGGTGGCCGAAGGGGTGCAGAGTGGGGAGAGACATGGGGAGCAGGAAAGCTGTCCTCCAGACTGACACATCCAAAGAGAGCTTTGGTCGTGGACCGCTGGCATTGCTGACTGTATTAAAAGCTTAGAAAAAGCGATGTGAGCTGTTGCTCATGAGGTTAATCATGTAAATGTTTAAAATACTGGCACTAAGTATTGTAGTTATTAATTAATTATATGCATTTATATAGAACCATAAATGTCCATTGCACTTTACAGTAACAATACACTTTACAGGTAACAATATTCCTAACTGTTGAGGATATTAAGTCTAAGCACTTGGAAGTCAGCCAAAAGATATAAGCAGATAAGGTCCACTGTTTATATTTGTAATTTGGTTAGGTCCTTTTGATTTGCCTTCTAGACGGAAATCACTAAGGGCAGTGCCTGCATACCTTCTATGACTGGGACCTTTGACTGACCAAAGTAAATATATACAAATAGCCTTGAGACATTGCTTTTAAAGGAATCATGGATGATTGTGTGCTATACTGATTCTGAGTATTGCTACAATCCTTGTGCACAGGAGGGTAAGTAACAGTTCTGCAAGGGACCACTCATCTCCAGTGATGGCTGTGAGTTTGAAAGAACAGAAGAGTAAAAATATCTACCTGTCTCTTGTGGTGCTTTGGGCAAATATTCTTATGTGTGTAACAGATCTATCCAGAGGAAAATAAGGTCTGGTGAGAGGGAAGCTAACTCTTTAAACACCACTGAGCCAAAACAATAGTCCATACTGATTAAAACACTGGATTAGCCAGGAGGTGTAACTTTCTGCTACTGTCTGTGTCCCCTGGCATGAAGGAATCTAAAGAAAGAGCCGGAAGAAGATGGATGCATGCATTTTTGGCAAGAACAGCAGCTAGCTCTGACTTAATGACCCTAGACAACCTGGGGCATAGGAGTGAAGCAGATTTAATTAGGCAGCAGGTCTAGGGAAGTTAGGAGATATGGCACTGCACATAGATGCTGCTTTTCTGAGTTCTCAGAGACTTGTTATGAGAGAAATACATGTCCTTTGCCAAGCCCAAAGGGGAAAGGGCTTAGCACAGGGGTGGAGACTTGCTCTCCCCATAGGTGGCAAAGATTCAGGAGCTACATGGCATCTACGCAAGTCCCATACCAGAGACACACACTCAAATCACAGGGAGAGAGGTGAGCTGGTTACTCCTGTCCATCCTTTTGCCTTTCCGAGGGCAAAGAACCTCTTGAATACAACATACAGCATACCCCGAATTGTCCTCTTCCTCCCTCCTACAGCAAAACTTCCAAGGCTGTGCTGACTTGGTAAGCTCTTGGAGAAGACTTTTATGGTGAGCAAGACTTGTCCCTAAAGCAAAAGGAAGGTGGGACAACTTGGGTCTCCAATTGCTGCTATAAAGAAGAGAGCTTTGCTCCTTCTCCTTGGCTGGAGGGCAGACCAGCTTTGCACCATCATTTCTGGTGGCTCATGAGCTGTGCGGTGAGGTGTCTCTCTCTTACTCCCACCTATTTTAACTCTTGTGTTAGGTTTTTTCCTGTTTTCTCTAGACTATGCCTCTTTTCTCACTGCCTCTTCTTAGAATGTTTATTTTAGAGAGCTATTTCAAAAGCAGAGTGAAGAGTGAATTATTCAGTGCTCTTTGGTGCTTATGATTTTCAGGGTGGATGGTCCTGTATACATGGAAAACTGGCCAGGAAATTTAATGAGCTTCAATGAAGGTAAAGCTAACTGAATGTTAATGAAGAAAATCAGAGAGGGTGTTCCTCCAAGCTCTGCCAGGGTTAGAGGCCACTGTATCATAGGAGAGCGCTTTCTCCCTTTGAAAGACCATGTCTCACCCTGGTTAGCAGACTGGATGGACCTTGACAGAGGATGTGAGGGTCTCTGGCCTCGCTGAATTTGGAACTGGGTTCCCATTTAAAATATGAGCAAAAGCATGGCCAAACAATAGATTTCTCACATTTCTTTAAAACTTAAATCTCTGCCTTGCAGAGGTCTAAAAAGTTTGACTGGGTTTTCTTACCTTCTGGTTTTGAGCTGACCGTGAACCTCATGAGACGACTTGCCTCTGTGCATTCCAGTGGTTTAAGTAAGTAACCATTTTATTAAAGTCTTCTGAGGTCAAAGCAAGAATTCCAAGTCTTTTGAGCTTCTACCTCTAAAAGGCATTTTTTAAAGGGGAGAAATTCACATTTGAATTCTGTCTTCATATTCTGCTTCAGTAAGTCTTCAGGCTCAAGGCCCAAGCCCACATGAAGGGTTTTAAATACCTTTCTTGTCTAAAAGAGGAATATGCAAAGATGTTACTTCCTTACCTTCCAGATCTGGGCTCCATACATGTTGACACTGATGACTGTTTACTTTATTAGATACAAATAAAGTGGTTTTTGTTTACTGTGTTCCCCTCCTTGTATTCCTGCTGCTCTCGACGTACCTCTAGAGGAACATACTGGATTTCACTCTGGTTCTCGTCTCATCGGCAGGATCAGTAAATGAGTTTGTACAGTTGCTTTCCAGAGTAGCCCTTGCTCTTCTCATCCTGGCTGTGGTACCTCTGTGCTGTGGTGCCCTTTGCATGGTGCATTTCTGCCTTCTTGAAGGATGTACGCTACACCTAAGCGGAGGGGCATATGGCGGAAACAGAAGATCCAAGGAATCATGCAGATGGATATTTAACCTCAGGGGTTAATACAGTTATTTGGTACAGTTCTCTCTTTAGTTCATACTGTATTAAGGGTGTAATGCAATTTGAAATAGCACCTCTGTAGCTTTGGCAGGCACAATGAACCATGGGTTGCTTTTGAAAACCTAATATGCCTGGGAAAATAAATGACATAAACTATAAACAAAATACCTTTCAATGATGCATTGATAAGAAAAAACAGGTATTACAGCTCTATGGGAAATAGGTATCATTCCCAGTGGTGATATTTTGCATATTTTAGTCAGGACTGGGAACCACAGGAGATACAGTGCTTTCCTGTCAGGACTTGATTGTAGAATTTGTACATAGTGAAAGCATGCCAAACCCTACTCTTATTAACTGTTTGACAATTCCTGCAGGCCCATACATATAATCTATGTGGTTGCAAAACAGGAACAGTTACAGGACAAAGAACATATTGTTAAATTAAAGAGTTATTGCCTACAGTATGCAGGGGAAAAAAAAGAAATGTAGCAGGAGATTGTGAAGGCATGTGTATAAAGCTGAAAGAAAAGAGAATGCCGAGTTCAAGGAACTCGCTGAGTTCCTGCTCCTGACACAGACAAAGTAAATGAACAGCTGGTTTAACCTACTTCTTTCCTAACTGAACTATATTGTGTTTACCTTATTAGTTGGCAGTATGCTTTGATTTAGAACAAAGTATCCATTGAAGAAATGCCCAACATAGTTTGACGTTGCACCTGTTTCCTTATCCCAAGCCCCAGTGTTCGAATAATCTCTCACTCCTGCCTGGTGGCTAAATGGATTCATAGATCCCATTTTGTGCCTGCTTGTGCATTGGTGTCTCTAGCTGTGTACTAGCTGTAGAAAGCAGTAAGTTAATTGTACTTCCAGTGTGCTTCCTATTTAGGCAAAAATATCATCTGACCAAACAGTCCATTGCTTCCATGTCTGCGATTGCATCCAGTTTGTGTTAGTTTTTATCATATTTGTAGCAGGTTTTCCATATTACTTACTATTATTGTTATAAAGCTTTGCCTGCCTCCCTGTTTTTGGCATTAAGCAAGCAAACTATTTAGCAAGTAGGGACGAGCTTACTTCCTACCTCTGTGCTGGGAGATATTTCTGCTCTGCCTCAGCCCTATGACAGAGTCAAAATTCCTGTTTCTCTCACTTCTTTGCTGCCGTGGTTTAACCCCAGCCAGCAACTAAGCCCCACCCAGTTACTCACTCACCCCCCTCCGATGGGATGGGGAGAGAATCAGAACAGTAAAAGTGAGAAAACTCGTGGGTTGAGGTAAAGACAGTGTAATAGGGAAAGCAAAAGCTGCGCACACAACCAAAGCAAAACAAGGAATTCATTCACTCCTTCCCTTCGGCAGGCAGGTGTTCAGCCATCTCCAGGAAAGCAGGGCTCCACCACACATCACGGTTACTTGGGAAGACAAAATGCAACCACTCCAAACGTCCCCCCCTTCCTCTTCTTCCCCCAGCTTGCTATGCTGAGCATGACGCCATATGGTATGGGATAGCCCTTTGGTCAGTGGGGGTCACCTGTCCCAGCTGTGTCCCTTCCCAACTTCTTGTGCATCCCCAGCCTGATTGCTTGTGGGATGGGGTGAGGAGCAGAAAAGACCTTGACTCTGTGAGCACTGCTCAGCAGTAACTAAAATACCCCTGTGTTATCAACACTGTTTTCAGCACAGATTGAAAACATAGCCCCATACTAGCTGCTAGGAAGAAAATTAACTCCATCCCAGCCAAAACCAGCACATCAGCTCCTTCTAAATTTGTACTGCAGTGGGATTTGGGCATCAACAACCTCTGCTGGCTCTGGTGGCTCCAAGGGATTATGATCCACTGTGCAGCTGTTAGAAAAATGGAAAATCAAAAGGCTAGCATTGGACCCCCAAAAGCAGAACACTAGCATCAATAGGGATAGTCCTGGCAAATAGGAGTTTTGTGAATGATATGTAAAATATGCATTTGGTACGCACGTCTCTTAAAAATTTGGGATACACATCTAAGAGAAGAAAACCATGTTCTCATACCATTTAATATACATGATTATTCCTACTTTGCACGTAGTTTATGATCTTTATCTTAAAAAATCCTGCTCCTGATGTCACCAAGGAGGATCTGCCACTGTAACTTTGCTCTTGTAACTTCACCCTTGTAACTTTGAGCAAAGCAGTGAAGCTTGCACCACCAGTTTGTTATTAGGCACTTTCAGAAGACTTTGATCATCATTGATCTATTCTACATTTAGTTGCATCAGTGACATAGAGATGAAGGTCTTCTGGCCTGACTGCTGTACTTTCAAGCTGTCTGAACCCTTGCTAGCTGTGCCCAGCAATTACAGTTTGCTCTTATTTAGCGGCACCTTTTGCTGGCTGCTGATAGGCATAAACTTAATTTAGCTCTAGTGGTATATGCTGGTGGAAGAACTGGCCTGATGCACTCGCAAACGCTTCAGTGGTCAGCAGGAAGCACAGTTGAAACTAGAAACCTCATTATCCACTGACACTGTTTGATAATGGTCAGAAAGGCTCTTCTTTTTTTTTTTTTGAGGATGGATATTTTCTCCCAAATGACCCTGTCTTTCTGAAATAGGTACATGATATTCTGCCAAAATATCAAACTTCAGGGAAGTTTGAGAAATGGCATATTTGGACAAGACCGTTGTATGTGGGTGTTAAGTTCCCAGTAAGTTCTAGCTGACTTACGAAGAATCTCAGGAATGGAAAAGCTGGTCTCTAGCTTGGCAATAGGAAGTTTCATTTAAGGACAAACAGATTGCATGACTGCAGCATTTGTGCCAAGGTCACGTTCAGCCTCTAGCTCATCCTTCCTTGTGGAGCAGTCCTACTCTTGCTGCTTCCTTAATTCCCTACTGTTGTTGTGTTCATGAGTTCCTTAAATAGTTTGTTATGTTCCAAAACCTGACAGGCAATGTTGGTATTAATGAGTCAAGCCTGTTAATGCCCCCTGAAAGGATGGCTTAGCAATTCTCTGTCACTGCTTCACAGTTACCAGAATGAATGCAAAAGGGTTGCATGAGGTGACTGTAAGTCGAGAACTCAAAACCAAACTTAGTCCACTCCTCCAGCCACTAGACTGCATGTCTTCCCTCAAGAAAGCCTCATTGCCTGAGCAGTGGATAACATGCAGGGTATGCATGTTCATGGCTAATGAAAGTGTATCAGACTGCCTGCAGCAATTTGCTATCTGAAATAATTACATGTCATCATAGTGTGAGTTTTCCTTTCCCCAGCTTCATATTTTGCTGTAGCACATTTAATAGTGTCACTGTGAATTATATCATGCTGTGGCACATCAGGACCATGTCCTGAAATAACAGGATATAGGGAACCTGGTAGAATACAAAGAAGCTATGGAAAAATAAAACAATTTATTTGCAGTTAATTAATAGGTTAATCTATTTGTTGGAAACAACCATTAAACTAACATCAAAACAGCAGGTAACAGTACTTTAACATCTATTGACTATTCATGGAATATGGTTTTATCCTGACTGCAGTTTATTTTCAAAATTTTGAACACATTCAAACATGTATATACAGTGTCGTCAAAAGCCAGACCCTTATCTGATCCGTAACTGTGGTGAATAGCTATTGGCCAAAAATGTCTCTGACCCAAAGCTTCAAACAGAGATCAATTAAAGCGATCTTGGATGTAAGTGATCAGTGGAGCCATACTGACCGCAGTACTGGGTTTTCAGGCTCACAGTCGATGAGAAGATCTTAGAGTCAACAATGTCTGTTGTAACTTAAAAAATATCATGTAAAACCAAACTTCGTAGGCTTGATCCATTTACTTATTCACAGAAGCTGTCATATCTCAATTTAATTGAACATAAACACAGATGTTGTATCAGAATGTGAATCAGTAACACCCCGTACCCCCAAACTTACTATTCATGAACACATGATTTCAAAATCTGGATTTTAATTTTCATCAAGGCTGGCTTATTTAGTCACAGTATTCACATTTAGTCTTCTACCATGCAGTCTGTATCATAAACTCAGATCTAATTCAAATAAAAGTCCAAATCTATTATTAGTATTATTATACATATTGAAATACACTGATGAATTGACCATTAATATAGTATGAATCAGATTAATTAAGATCAGACTGAACTGTGCTTGCAGATTAGAATTAATGGCCGATTGTTGAGGGTACAGAGTAATGCAGTCAAAGGAATGCTGTACACCAAAATAGTACAGTCATGTCAAATTCCGTCATTTTTGGGTTGCTGAAGGGATTTAACATTTGATTTACTTTTGTCTAGGAAATACACCTGAAGTATTTAGCACTTCACAATCAGCCCATATGCCACTGTTTACATACGGAACAGTGATCTGGGCATTTACTAAGATGAGAGGTAGTCCAGCAGGCCTCTCCTGTTTCAAAAATTCAAGATGTTGCCTGTGTGACAATCTTGAGACATCAACCAGGATGACCTGTTCTAAGGAATGTAGAGAAATACAGCTGCTTCAGTCACTTGCTTATTCTCCTGATTATTGAATAGAGGGATTCTCCTGATTTACAGAACAAAACCGCCATTTTAGATTTGTAACTATTTCCTGCATTTAGTTTACCTCCCAGCCTGACTACAACCTTCTGTAATATCACAGCTCAAACAGTAAGTAGGATTCCCAGCGGCTTGGATGCAAAAATGTAAGAAACATACTGTGACTTCATTTGTACTAAAATCTTGTCTAAATTCCATCTTGAGGAAGTATCTACTAGAGTCTGTTGTAGACAGATGAAAGCAAGCTCTGGGTATGCTTCTAACAAGTAGGGTGTGAACCAGCTGTGATCCAGAAGATGCCTGACAGTGTTAGTATGGTGCCGAGTCCAAGCTTACCTTGGGCTTGGCCAGACACAACTGCAGGTAGTTGGCTTCTGGTGGTATTGGACAGTGGATATATAATTATACTGAACTACCCTATTGCGTCATATTCCTCCCTCATTTACACCAGTCCAGCTTCATGGAGGTCAGTAGCTTTGAAGTGGTAAGAGAAGTATTTGGCTTAGTTCCTCAACTTTATGCAAATATCCTATGTAACAACAAAAAAGGAAATTTAGAGAGGAGGTAGAATAGCATTTAGAAATCAAGACCAGAAAATGTCTGCTTGCTGTTTAAGCAGGTAGTACTGCTGAACAGTAGCTGTAGTTGAGCTGTCAAGGAAAATTTTCTCTAAAAGATAATTCAGAGACCGAGGTTCAACAAAACCATCCCAACTTTCATGCATTTTCTTAGCAAGGACTGAATATAGAACTTCCAGTGCTTGAACAAGCTGCTACAATTTGAATAGGGGATAAAATCCGTGTTGAAACTGCTTTACTATAGACATCAAATTTAAGTATGACAAAGTTAGCAGGTACCCGATCCATCAGGGCGATTCATGCCACCTAAGCTGGGCACCTAGGATTCCCCACACAGGCAGCGGACAATTTAGGTGCTCAACAAAGGACCATATTGCTCTTCACTGCCAATATAGTGAGTTTACTAAACATTTATAGGTGTGATTAATTTCTGAAAGACACTGAGTGGACATCTGGCTAACTTCTGGGAAACAGTAAGCAAAGGTATATGTCTGGACAAGCACCGGAGTCTGGTCTTTAAATGTCCTGATGTATGCAGGAGTCAGAAGAGAGAGTGTTGTTTTGATGCTGTTGGTATTAGGCATAGTCTGAGCACATCTAATAAATCTGGCCTCACTGAGGTAATGTGTCAGAGCCTCATTGTCTGCCTCTGAGCTGCAACAATTTAGATGCCTAATAGAGAAAACCCAGCTGCTCCTGAGCACTCGTAGGAGAAGTTGAAGCACCTCAGGAACTCTGAGCACAAGGAGCTGAATAGATTTTTCACTACCTCCAGTATCACACAGTCCTGAATACTGGACCAGGTCATCACTTTGGACCTAGAGGTTGTTTTCAGAGATGTTCTTAATTCATTGCAATCCCTGCACCTACTTGGTGAGAAGTAGAGGGATTCAGTGGATGTAAGCAAGGCACAGAGCAGGGAGTTGTTGACAGGTGACAATAGGAAAGGAAAGTGCAGGGACTTGGGTGTAAAGGCAGTGACTGAACATGCCCTAGGCGTCCAAATTCCACCAAAGGGAGACATGGCCCAAATTCTCTGGCTAGCACTGGCACATTTCTGCACCCTGTGACTTGAGCCCACAGGCACTGCAACATGTATGTTAATGGGGGTGAGGGAACTTGTGTTGGACTTGCAGTGACCCTGGCCGGAGTTTAAACACTGGTGTCTTCCTCCTGCCTGCCTACATACATACTGAGTGGTTTTACTTGACACCAGACATAACCAGAGAGGAACCCCTGCAGTCCAGGCTGTGAGGCAATTAACCGAGTTCTTTCTCCTAATAATAGATTTGATTATACAGGCCTTTTTCATTCCTTCAGAGCTCATGCTTGAGAATTAATATGGCAATTATCGATCCCTTTTGTATACTATGGAAAAGGAGGTTCTAATCCTCAGAAGTGGATTTGCTCTGATGACACATAAACAAAACCTCGGAGGGAGGAAGGTAAGGCATAAAGCGGTGTTGACAAGCTGTACACTACTTGGTTATGCAAACACAGATGTGGTAAAGGGCAAAGAGCAACAATTTTGCAAAAGTTGAAAGTGTGGGAACACTGGCGGTTGCTCTTTAATGATTATAACACAAAGGAATGCTGGCAACTTCTCTCATTGACTTTACATTATCAAGCTGAGTCAGTGATGAGTAATAAGATATACTATTGGAAATCTCCTTTAATGTACCAGCTTTTTATTTGACACTTTAATCCCCTCATTGACACATGTAAACCTTTATATGAAATAGTGTGGTGGTCCTAATACCATCAGAGAACTTCTGTTTGCAAATATAGTACATGGCTTTTGCGGATCACGCTCACCGTGTGCTGCCTTGTCTGCTTACAAGCAAGCTGGGATTATGAACATAAAATGGGAATGAGGTCTCTGGGTAAACTTGTCAAAAGTGTGATTTATGTAGCTTTTCTTCCATGGGTGCCCAGTTTGACTCATCTGTCTTGCTCTTGTCTTCTAAAGATTAAGTCCTTTGAAAGAGCATTTCCAAGCTGACATCCACAGTTGTGTCTAGGTACTGTAGCTGTTCAGTTTCTGCATTAGCACAGCTTGCCAGCCTAGCTCTGAATTCAGCAATTTGTGGATCGGGTTCTATAGTACAGTGCTTGTGCTTCCGTGGGGAAAAAAAAATGTTTTTTTCCCCTAAGTTTGTCGCCAGCATTTCCGTGCTGGTACAGGCCCTGTTCTCACAAGCCAAAGATGTTGTTTGTCAAGCAAAAGATAAAAAATTCCTGCAGCCACTCAAACACATTCCTCATCTATTGATTTCTACCTCTGCAGTCAGGTCACAGGCTGGCATTTGTTGCAGACCCTATCAGATTTGCACAACCTATTTTTATGGCTCTTGAGATCTTACATGCCCCAAAGTGCTGATGAACTAAATACAAGTTCTGAACACAACAATATTGTTAGAAAATAACAGTGTATACGAGTACACCTGGCAGAATTAACGCAGGGAAAGGATCTGAAGGAACAATTGCTGTCCTTTTATGACCTATCCAATGGAAAGAGTAGATAAGATCCTTTGCTATAGATTTTGCTTCCACTCTGGGATGGGCTGCTGGAACAATGAAGCTGGTTAGTTTATAAAAGCTTCTTTCAGAGAAATTGGAGTGCAGATCTGCCTCTTCAGAGATTTAAGACAGGATTTTTCTTCCCACTTTTTCTGTGGATATTCCCAAGTTCCAGCTCAATAATTCAAGCCAGGACATGTAAGGAGCACGTTCCTTGAGGTGTGCTCACAACTACGCAGTCTATCAGCAAGTGAAAATCATTCCATTGCTACATCACCCAGACAGAGATCTGACACACAAATAGGGAGGCTTCCATGCTGCTTGCTCTCCAGCTTTTTCTTTGGATTTGGCCTGAAGTTCATCTTCTCTGCTTTGCCCTGTAGTATGCAGAGACATCTAGTGGCTGAGCAATCCTGAACACAGGAGTCTTGGATCATGAATTACAAAAGGGAGTAGGGTTACCTCATCTGGTGAGGAATTTTGCATGTCCTGAGAGCTGGGCTGCCATCTGTGGGCATCTTTTGGGAAGCAGCTGGTCACTTCTGTGGGTCAGGCCCTAAATTGATAATGCTGAAGAAAGTGTGATAGCATTTCCTTAAATTCAGAACAGTAAATTTGAGTGTTTTCTTCTTAGGCACCCAGGCCTTTGAGAAAGGTTCATCAAACATACTCTTTGGAGACCAAGCATACCACTTCACAAAGGAGGAGACAGTTTTTGGTAGCACATTCTGTGCCTTGGTTTTCATTCTTCCATTTCTAACAGGCTGTGTCTTACACGAAGGATTAACCTAAGAGTTGGTTTAAATATGCTCAATCCCATGGCCTGCTCCTTTCCCTGCTCATTTGCTGGATGCTAGCCCTGCTGCAGCCCAGGCTTGGAGCCCTCACTGTGGCACTTAAGAAGAGCTGAGGAGAAGGTGTTTCCTGATGCACTGCTGCCCAATCTGCTTAGTCCCGCTGGGTTCTTCCTTTTGCTCTACTGCGCTCTGAACCTTGGTTTAAGTCCATACCTGAGCGTGTACTAACCAGAGGAACCAGAACTTGAGATTAGACTCAGATTCACACTATGCCATCTGTGTAGGTGCACCCACAAAGGGGCAAATGAAGTTGGCTTTTCTCACAAGCCTCTGCCCAAAATTGTTCCAGTTAGTGTGGTGCAGAAATCAGGGAATGGTGGCTGTTCTGAGATCTTCAGTCTTGTATTAGAGTGATTTCTGTAAATGCAGTAGGGGAAAGCCAGGTAGTACAGTGTCCTTCCTGCTTCTTTCTTTCACACATTGCAGGAGTGATTCTCAGTTCCTAACAAAATTCTTAACATGATTGATCTTAAAGAGCTGTGAGACTGTGACTAACCACAGGGCAGAGCTGAGCCAACAAAGCTTTAATAGCAAGCCTCTGAAGGCTTTTCTCATGAAGATCCAGCTAAAGTGATTTTTCATCAGGCTATGGGTCTGCATAACACATACATTTGAAATGCAATAGCTCAGCTAAAAAATATGAACTTCTAGAATTTCTTCGTGAGACCCTCACAAAAGCTTAACCAGCATCTGTTTGCCCATTTTTAGGAGTGGTTCTTTACCCATAAAATTCTTCAATAACAGATGCCAAGACATCTCCTGAGACAATTTTTGAATAGGATCTTCCATCTGGCGCTGCATCCTTAGAAGCTGTGACTTGGCTTCTTTGTCTGCAGGGTGGTTAATCCTAATGAGGCAAACACAGCAATTTGCTGAGCAGAGATATATGCTTATCAGATCCTATTACTGAGCTGATTCTCTTTTATAATTATTTATTCTGACTTCAGTAGATGAAGCAATGTGAAAACACTTAAACCCAGAGCTTTCATCAAGAAGACACAATCTCACACTCCTGTGAACAACTGAAAGCCGCTTATATGGAAATGGCTAACTGTACCGGTATGTCTGTCCCAGTATATCCTGCCAGTTAAACTTTCCATGCCCTTCTTATCTCAAGATAAATGTCCCGATTTAAATTATGTTGAGACGATCTCCATAGAAAAGAAGTATTTTTATACTGGGACAGCAGTGTCCATAGAGGGAGAATTTTATTGGCATAGCTAAGCTAGTATAATTATACTGGCATAATTATGCTGGTAATTTTCCCTGTGTATACAAGCTATGAGTCTCAAATTGTGCTTCACTGGCAGAAGAGCCTCCTTTGTTGGAGAGATTCTTTAGATCTGAATCAGGTTGTTAATAAGTGCTTCAGCACTCAAGTCAGTGCCTCAAACTTTATAATGAATTTTACTCTTTGCCTCCCAGAGAATCCCAAACTACTTTATGCTTGTAACAGACACTGCACAGAAACTCATCCTCTGCTGATGAAAAGCCAGCTCAGGGGAGAAGTATAGCAGTTACTTCACATCAGCATCATCAGTAGTTACATGGTCTTGTGGAGAGTGACCTTTCTGCTGGGAATCAGCAAACATCAGGAAATATCAGCAGATGGCTATATGTATGGTTTTGTTTCTTTGCCTTTCTATTTCTTCTTCCAATTTATGTTTTCATAGACTGTTTTGCTCCCTGCTAATGAGATTTCTGTTCAAATGGGGACCACTCTGTGTGACTTGTAATACATCTAATAACAATTGCTGTGTGTGACAGTTTATAAGAAGAGATGAAGGCTCATATAGAACAGAACAGAGTAGAATAGAATAGAATAGAATACATTATTTCAGTTGGAAAGGACCTACAACGATCTAGTCCAGCTGCCTGACCAGTTCAGGGCTGACCAAAAGTTAAAGCATGTTATTATATTGGCATTGTCCAAATGCCTCTCAAACACTGACAGGCTTGGGGCATTGACCACCTCTCTAGGAAGCCTGTTCCAGCGCTTGACCAGCTTGGTAAAGAAATGCTTTCTAATGAGCAGTCTAAACCTCCCCCAGTGCAGCTTTGAGCCATTTGCATGCAGCCTATCACTGGATACCAGGGAGAAGAGATCAGCACCTCCCTTTCCACTTCCCTCCTCAGAAAGCTGTAGAGAACAACGAGGTCAGCCCTCAGCCTCCTTCTCTCCAAACTAGACAAGCCCAAAGTCCTTAGCCGCTCCTCACAGGACATTCCTTCCAGCCCTTTCACCAGCTTTGTTGCCTTCCTCTGGACACATCAAGGACCTGAGCATCCTTCTTAAATTGTGGTGCCCAGAACTGCACACAGTACTCAAGGGGAGGCCACACCAACACTGAATACAGTGGGATAGTCACCTCTTTTGACTGTCTTGTTATAGTGTGTTTGATACATCCTAGGATGCGGTTTGCCCTCTTGGCTGCCAGGCACACTACTGACCTGTACTGAGCCTGCTGTTGATCAGCACCTGCAGATCCCTTTCTGCAGGGCTGCTCAATAACCGTACAGTAACCATGTGAAATGGCATAATTAATTTGGACAGGAGTATCTTCAATGACAATAAGTCATCAGGACCATGATCTGCTGCCTCATGTGAAAGATAACCATGTCAAGTGGATCAGGCTGTTAACACAGCCACAGCTTTTGCTCAGTGTAGTCCTATACACTTATCAATTGAACTGGAAGTATGCAGAGCAGCAAAATAAATAGCTTAAATGATCATTAGACTAAAGAAAGATAAACAAATGTAGTAATTACATTTTCTATAAATAGCAATGTAAAGTCACCAATCAGTGTTTTTTCTTTATTAGTAATTATTACAGAATGAAATGAATTAGAATTTACGATAGGTTTCATAGAATCACAGAGAAACTGATTGGAGTTAATTGGGACCTGCCTCCCTCTCATACAGGACTATTGCCAACACCTGCTGTCAGCTGTGGCTTTGTCTAGCCAAATTGGGAAAATCACCAAGGATGGTGATTTTCAGCATCTCTGGGTACCTGTTCCCGTGCTACCCTCCTGGTGAAGCTTTTCCTTATGTCCGATCTGAAGCTCCCCAGCCACATCTTGTGACTTTTGTCCGTTGTTACACCATCTACTGCTACTGAGAAGAGTTTGGCTACGTTGTCTTTCTTACCTGTTTGTTACATTTCAAATTGTTGTACAGTATGACTATTCACTCCATCGCCGCCTCTTCATCAGATAAAACCAGGCCAGTTCTCTGAACTTCTTGTATGTTATGTCCTCTATCCCCTGGGCCATTTTGGTAGCTCTCCGCTGGATCAGCTCCAGTTTCTGCACATCTGTCTTGAACTTGGAGGTGGGAGGCATCCACATTGGGACATAGTGTTCCAGGTGTGCAAGGGAGGACTATAACTTGATCTGCTGGACACAATCCTCCTGGTGTTGCCCAGTATGTCGTTTGCCTATTTGGAGGGAGGGCTCCCTGTTGGCTCATATTCATTCTGGTGTCTACTTGTCCTTTTCACCAGGCTTCTCCTAGGCACTGTACTGATGCTTGGGGTTGCCCCAGCCACGTACAGAACATGGCACTTTTCTTTGTTGATATTCATAACATTTTTTGTTAGTCCTGTCTTCAGGTTTATTGAGGGCCTCCTTGGGTGAGGCTCTGCCTTTCAGTGTGTCAACTACTCCTGATTTCCTAGCATCTTCAAAATTGCTGAGGGTTCATTGTGTCTTATTATTCAGATCATTAACACTATTTGTTACTGGCCAACAGCTGGCTGTCAGAGATTGATAGGTAGCCTTTGGATTGACAGTTCAGGCAGATTTCATGACACCTAGTGACATGAGATGACTGTGGAGATGGGTCAGAAGTCTTAGTGAAATCAAGTACACTTTATCCACCACTCTCTCCTCATCAACATAAGCAGACATTTCATCACTGGAGGCAATCAGGTCAGTCATGCATGATCTGCCCTCAGTAAATCCATGTTTTGGTTTAACCCTAGTCAGCAACTAAGCACCACACAGCCGCTCGCTCCCCCTCTCCCTCCCCCTCCCCAGTGGGATGGGGGAGAGAATCAGGAAAAAAAAAAAAGAGTAAAACCCGTGGGTTGAGATAAAGGCAGTTCAATAGGACAGAAGAGAATGAGAAAACAACAACAACAACAATAATAGTAATGATAAAAGAATATACAAAACAAGTGATGCACAATGCAATTGCTCACCACCCACTGACCGATGCCCAGCCTGGCCCCGAGCAGCGATCGCTGCACCCTGGCTAACTCCCCCCAGTTTCTATACTGAGCGTGACGCCGTATGGTATGGAATAGCCCTTGGGGCAGGTTGGGTCAGCTGTCCTGGCTGTGCCCCCTCCCAGCTTCCTGTGCCCCTGGCAGAGCATGGGAAGCTGAAAAGTCCTTGGCTAGAATAAACACCACTTTGCAACAACTAAAACATCAGCGTGTTATCAACGTTATTCTCATACTAAATCCGAAACACAGCACTATGTCAGCTATTAGGAAGAAAATGAACTCTGAATTAAGTTGAAACCAGGACAAAACACACTAAATGTTTGTGATTACCTTCTTGTCCTTGCACTTGTGACTTCTACCAAGAAGACCACACTTACTTTGCAGTATTAGAGAAAACAGTGCATTCACTACAAAGGTGAAATTCACTCTTGGCCAGTCTTCCCAGCTACTGCTTCTGACCCTACAGGTCAGGCTCAGAGCCTTCACTGTGGCACTTGAGAAGAGCTGAGGTGAAGGTGTCTCCTGGTATACTACTGCCAACTCTCCTCAGGCCCACTGGGATTTTCCTCTTGGCTCTCCACATGATTGTATGGACTGTACATTTCTTCCAGACTCAACAAAACAAAAGCATGTGTAGACAGGGGTCAGAGTTTCTATTTTGCATTAAGTGGTGCTATTTGTTTCTTTCTTTTTTTTTTTGCTATTCCCATTCATTTCTTTTGTTGCTAAAGTTTTAAGAAAAATATTTAACTCAAAGTCAAAAATAATTTTGCATTCAAACATTTCATTTGGATTTCCCCTTCTAGCATTTTGTTTTATCAAATCATTATCATTAAACACTTAAAATCTATATAAGATGTAAAATAATAATAGTAATACATTCTTTTTCAGTTCTAACTGGAATTTAATAAAAATTAAATGTTTTCACAAACTTTTTTACTTACTAAGGTAAGAATTAAATGTTTTCTGAAACTATTATTTGTACTAATTGACATTTCAGGAAACAACTGATTAATGACTTATGTCATCAGATGTTTCTTTTCCTTTCCTCCAGATGAGCTTTCTTATTAGAAAGATCTTTTGTTTTTAGAAACCAAAATATTATGTCCATTTTCTAGCTTATTCTGCCCATTCCTACCAACTGAATGTGAGTTCAGATCTTCAGTTCCATTTCCATTAGATATTTGTGTAACAGTACTTAATCTCAAAAGTTTAAATTGTGTTTTACAGGTAATCAAAATTAGCATTTTGTGGTTTACCAGTCTCAATAGCTTTTCTTTTTCAGAAGTGTTTCCCATATACCTAGATTAATGAATAATATAGCTACTGTTATCATAGATACCTTACAGTCTCAGACAAATAATACTTGTAAACAGGGAGTGAAAATTTCTCTTGAACTGATTTCTTCCTGGACTGGATGGGATAATCCTAGTGGAGACTGAGGAGACTGCAGCGGGGTAAAGATTGTGTATATAATCCTGGATTTTATAACTGTTTTTTTCCATGCCCTGTTTAAGCCATTTGCTGTTACGTGGACCAAACAGCCAACCTCTGTGAATGTTTGCTACATTGTGAACTGGCTCCTGTACAGGTGTTCATCCTACCCACTCCTAAAAATTGTTGAGCCCACTCAGCTGCTATAGATTTCAGTGGGGACTGAGTGAATTGAGTGCCTAGCTGCATTGCTTACCAACTGGCAGGACTGTGGTTAATTGCAGACCGTGGATAAGGGGGTGCAAACCCATGTAGAGACAGGCTGTTTCCCTCTACTCTGACCAGTGGAATGTCTGGCTTGCTCAGGACATGTTATTTGCATCAAGGAGCTTCTAGTGTCAGGCTTACTGCTTTTGCATACCAGGATGTCTGAAGTGACGTCTTGGGAACTACAAGACTGACGCTATCATGTTGTATTAGCTTTGTGTGTTGTATCTGCCCGGGCCTTGCTCTAGTGTGTGGCCCTAGAAGTATTTCAATGGATGGGAAGAGGTTGGTATAGTGTAACCAAGCCTTGCCAACTTCCCTGCTACTACATCAACTCACACCTCCAGAGCATGACGTCTTTTCAGTCATAGAATCATAGAATCATTAAGGTTGGAAATGACCTCTGAGATTGTCTAGTCCAACCGTCAACCCAACAATACCATGTCTACTAAACCATGTCCTGAAGTGCCATATCTNGTGCTGGGGGCTGATTCAGGAGTGGAACATAATGCTTTCCACAAACCGCCCTCTACCAGCAGCTGTGCCCTACCGTTGGTATACTCGAACAGATGCTGGAGTAATTCAAACACTACCTGTTACCATGCCTGTTAACACCATCCTTTGCACTCAGAGTTAATTTTCTTCAGATTGAGACTTTGTTTCTTGCTTTTACATTAAACTCAAGTGTTTGCTTCATGCAGTTTAGTGAAAGCTTATTGGTGCATGAGGTTCTTCCCCAGCTGCAGAACTTTGCATTTCCCCCTGTTAAACTTCATGAGGTTCCCATCAGCCTGTTTCTCCATCCTTTCAATGTCCTTGTGGTGTATCAGCCACTTCTCTCAATATCCCTGCTTGCAGCCTGCAGTGACTGTGCATACCTGTAAAAACTGATTGTGACATATTTGGAAGAAAACCAGAGGCTGATATAGTGATGGCCCAGTGATGCCCAGAATGTGGACATGAACCTGTGTGTACCTAGGTGTTATGGAAGACTTGGCTTGGGACTTGGGTTTTAACTTCAGCTTTGATGATGGTGGGTTGAAGGTTTTGCGTAACTAAGCCCCTCTATTCTCTGCTCCCTTTCTAAAAACTGTGTTCTCTAGGTAGAAAGTAGACTCATTGGAGCAACACCTGTCTCTCAGTGTATGTCATACAGGATTATTAGATGCAATTAGACATTGGTCTTGATTCCACAGATACTCCTGTGTTACACATAACATTATACATTTCTGTCCTGAATTTTTTCCTTTTGCTTTTCTAAGAACTGCTTAAGGAGCACAGAAGGTTGTTAACACATGTGGCTAGACTGACTCCCTAATACTTTAACTTTACAGCCAGACTGCTCCTGCAATTCCTCATTCATAAATTCCAGCATTGTTTTCTCAAGGAATTCTAATCCAAAAGGATTTGAATCAGAACCCTTTGTGACAATTCATGCTACTGCTTTTTCTTTGACGCCAGACTCCACATATGAAGCTGTTAAAAAAATGATCATCCAATCAAACTGTACTAAGTGACAACTTTGTCTCATTTTCCCAGTCTGCACTGAATGGGGAGAATGAATTACATCCTTTAAACTTTACCTGGCAGGGAGGCATAAAGAGTTTTAATTTAGGCCATAAATTGTCTTACAAAGTTTATTTTTTAATGCTGTGATGAGGAAATCCATTGTACATAACTAAATGCTTTTTTTGCTCTCCATTTGCCCTATTAAATCTGACTTTCTCTAATGCTTTGTGTAATATGGAAGGCTAAATAGTCTCCTCAGCTCAACTCCCACATACAAATCCCGCTTGGTCTAAAAAGCTGCTAGGAGTGGGAGTAATTTAGTTAATCTACCTGCCATTATCTGGGCCAAGATTTTAGCATCCGTGCTTATTAATGAAATAAGACTATGTGAAAGGCATAGCAACTGATATTTTTCATGTTTTAGGAACAGTGTTAGGACTTTATGAGTCCCCATAATGATGAGAGGACAGGTCCATTACCAGACCTGACTCTAAACCTTCTTAATAAAGGAGCTGTCAATTATTCTATAATATTTAACAGTAGTTTATGGTTTATGCATTGGATCTCTTCTAAGACTATTTGGGGCTCGATCGTGTTCTCATAAAAGCCAATGTTGTGCCTTTCTTCCTCAAGAGGGTTTTTCATGTCATTTTATCTGACTTGCAAAATTGCATCTGTTCATTTCAGAACTGTCCACCTTTTGCACTTTGCAGACACATTGTGTTGGTTATGGAAGCAGTCAGTGGCAATGCACTAAACTAGTCTGCAGGCTAACACTGGGTAGCACTAAGGCACTACCCCAGTCATGGACAGGAGACCGAGTATCCCACAGGCCATCACTTGAACCAACTCAACCCTATTTTAAAACCATTTTGCCTAGTTTTTCTGTGGAAACCTTTTTAAGGGAAGCATTTTTAATTCAGATGAAGTCAGCTGAGGCTATAAAGAAAGTGAACTTGTTCTGGGTAATAAGCAAAAATTCTCCAGCTTTGCCCTATTAATCTTTTCTCCCCATCTACTCCTTCTGTTACCATGATCAAAAAGAGAGGGAAAGAAAAAAAAAAGAAAGAGAGTTAGGAAGAAACAACCCCTCTGAAACCTCTGTGTGGTCTGTTTGCCATACATCCACATGCTTTCAAAATGCATGAGATAGAGCATGTGCACATATACATGTGCGTATAATACTTTTATTGAGTCTTAAATGAGAGGGAGGAAAAATCTGGCTTCGGTGAAGCTGCTGCGTATGCTTATCAAACAGTGTAAATCTCTTAATCCAGAAGTTTAACTGTTTGTTTCTAGTAACCAAAGAACAACCTCTTTTAACAGGCACAGATTGCTTTTGAGCTCTCCTTCTCCCTGTACAACCAAATTGACCTCTCTCCTTTTCTGTTGATGTTTGTGGGCAACTATCAAAAAAGGTTAAACAGGCTAATGCTGTCAGATCAGTGTAGCTGCACAGAATTTCTCCAGTCAGCTTTGCAGAATGTGTTGACTGTGAATTTGCTTTGCAGTCGTACATGTTGGCTTGATACTCCTGTCCAGGTTAATGATGTCCTGCCAGATCCATTGTGCTGAAGGAAAAGTGTCCTTAGCCTTTCCGACACTTGTGATGGAACAAGAGTCAGGCAAAAAGAATACATTAATATTTGTCCAGTGGGTTATCTGCACAGAGAAGCCAGGCAAAAGGGATTTGGTGCTTCTAGGAAAAATTACCAGCCAAGAAAAGGTTTCATGTCCAGAGGTGAATAAAATGTTCTCAATGCAACAGTTGACTCTTAAAAAAAAAAAAAAAAGTCACAGGAACCTGTTGATTTTGATAAAAGCAAAATGAGAAACAAGTGAAAAGAGTAATTTCTACTTTTTCATTTTATTTCAGTACACCCAAAACAGCTTTCTTCAATGTGACTATGTTAAACTTAGAGGTTATAACAGTTATATAATTACATTTACATGTTTCTCTTAAAATAAAAAAATAACTGCATAGAACCATTTATTATATTTGACATATACATATGCTAGCATTATAGGTGTTATAAATGAAAAGCTTTTATTTCTTCCATGTGTTTTGGTGGTGGTTTCAATAAACTATTTCAGATAGAAAAGAATAAAAAAAAGATTTTTAAAATTTATTTTGCAGGTCTTGAAAATGTGTCTCCTTTATACTCAGAGCATAGTATTATTTTTGATATGCTGGGTTTTCCTGTGAATGGAAATTCCATTTTCCTTATCAGTTCTACTGAAGATATGTTGAACTTCTGGCTACTTGGAGCTAAATAGCCCTTTGTTCTTAGCCTAAATAGTCTGTTCTTTGTCTGACATTTAGAGTGGCAAGTTCTGAACTTTTGCATCTGTCTTCAAGGATGTCCTTCTCTCCAATATCTCCTTCATCACAAATTTGTTCATGTGTAAGTACTGATACCTGGAAATCAGAATAATTTACATGATTGATTGAATACAGAAATCAGCTTAGGCACTACACGCACATGGAGTTGGAGGTACAGGAACTCCTGGGCCATGTATATCACAGGAATCAGTTCAAGCTTCCTGAGGCTGGAGTAAAACATTTCCTACTGGGAGGGTTCACCATATGTCAGATCTTTTGTTCATAAACTACCACCTATTTGTACCACAGGAGTCCAAATAAGAGGCACAGAATAATACAGAGCACAAGGCAGGTGGGCCACCTGACTTCTAGAGGGTTTCAAGGCAATGCCCCATAGCCTGTACCCCTCCCATGCCCAGAGATGTCCCTGTCACATGCCAGGTAACTGCTGCAGCATCCCAGAATGTCCAGAGAGACAACTGTGGCTACCAGAACAGTTTGTTCATCTTATAGACTGCTCCTTGCACATTCCCAAGGAAGGTACGTGGCCATCAGCAATCCACAGCCCACAATGTGGGTGAATTCTCCTGGCAGGTTCCCTAGACTTTTCCTGCCATAACATTCACAGTCTGAAGAAACAAAGGATAGGAAGATAAGAGGGATGAAGTGATTCAGTCAGGATGGCATATCAGTGGGACAGCCTAGGCTAAAACTCAGGTCTCTAGTCAACCATACTGCCTCTTAGTGATGCAGTGGTGGGCTTTAATTATACCTGCTAACTGTAAAGCCTGAAGCCTGCCATACAGGTGTGCTACTGGTAAGGAACTGCAATGTATGTACATCATTACTTCCTTTGGAAATGATGTTAATGACCATTGCCCATTGAGTTCTAAACACTTCTTGGTTTTGGAGGGGAAATTTTGCAGCATCAAGCCCAAAACTTCTTAACTAACCTTGATTCTCATTTGCTTTGTTCTTCAAAAGATACTTGCATGCCTCATCCTGAAAAAGTGGGAGTTCAGGATGACTTTAAGATGAAAAATACCCTCACTGACAATGTAATCATCATCTTGGAAGCAAATGACTGAGGTTAACCAATGTCCTCGCTGTAAGAGTGACCAGGTTAACAGTTATCCTCTGTACTTTGTTTCTCTTTTGAAGTGAGGAGAAAGGTCCTTGACAAGAGGTTTTTCAGGATGATCATGACTTTAACAACTTGGAGTACTGGGAGGGAGCCACTTAGCATGTTTCATGGATAATTTGGTCTAGATTTTAATCAGTATTTTCCCTAGATAGAAATACAGTATCCTTCAGACTGGGCCATCCAATATTATAGTCCCTAATTTTTAACTCATATGTCTTAAACAGTGCTTGAGAGCAATGCAAATTTTTATTTGTTAGAATAATTTAAATACAGTATATTTAAAAATGTAAACTTCAGGCTTGATGTATTTTCAGAGCCATAAATCAGAGTGGTTTCTTTTACAAAACACTAGGAAGACTGAGAGCTCCAAGTATTTAATTTAACCAAATCACCTCGAGTAGTTTATCTTCACCTGTAATGTACTTTTTATTTCATTCTAAACCAACTAGTGAATTGTCAGCAAACCCTGCTAGGGTTTGGCTTCTGCAGTCAACTTTAATCTCTTCAGAGTTGACAACCTAATGAAATCGGTCAATAGCTATTGCATACGGTAAGGGAAACTAAGACTTGGCTCTGATTTTGTAGATGTTGCTATAACTCAGCAATAACATAACTGAAATCTACAGTGCCAGCAGTAAAAGGCAACCCAGTATGTTCTGAATTCAACATGAGTTCAGAATTTCATTTTTATTATTTATGACTTCACATTTTCTTGTTAAAGTAGGAAAACCTTGTCGTATTGAGCAGTTCCATGTTGTCTCACTGTAAATATTTCCTGTACAGAGTCTGCCTGAACCTGCCTTATTAATTCTTTTCACAACCAGTGGGGAAAACCAGGCATTAGTAGGTGGTTCAGATGGATGTCTGAAAAAGATGAATCTCTCACTCTCTAATTGATGGTTTATTTCCAATGTCTAGGAAAGGAGCTTAGGTAACTCATTCAAATGTAGACATCTACACTACAGATGGCTCACTTCAGATGAGAGAAGTTACATTTCTTTTCAAAAGAAACCCGAGTTGGTTATTTTCTCTACCTACTGGACAGGAGAATAAGGTGGCTATTTCTTCTATAAATGATGGCTTTTGGAGGTAATAGAGAAGAGAGAATGACACTAGAGAGTGGAGAGCTTCTATTGTCTTTTACAAAGGTGGCATGTGGCTGCAGGGATCCAATGTCATCTGCCACTTACTAGTTGAGGTTCAAGGAAGCTTCACACCACAGTGAACTAAATCCAAGACTGTTGTTACCTTGATGCTTACGAAAAATTTAAATGAAATTAATGCAGATGTTAAATAAAACTTCCTGTTCCTTAAAAAGGAGTACCTTGGTAGGGGAAGTCACAGAGCAGATAAGCTATGTAACATTGATATACAATCCTGACATCTGGGGAGAAAAAGTCACTTTAAAGACTTCACTACTTTGCTCCAGGAAGGAAAGGCTGTAGAAATTGTTTTCAATAGAATTATTTCCATAGTTTTTTTTTTTTTTTTTTTTTTTTTTTTTACAA
>VZTL01039434.1:27640-50856 GCA_013400535.1 Scopus umbretta
TTTTTTTTAACAGCATACAAGTCAGTCATAAAACAGGCAGTGCTCTGAAGAATTCAAAGTTTTGGGTTGAACACACAGAGAAGGTGGAAGAAAGAAACAAGGAGGTAGGACAGGAAAAGATAAGTATTTCATCGTGTGGTGGGATCCTGTCTTCTGCCTGCCTTTTTACCAAGTAACATGGGATCCTGTGGCTGTGGCAAGCAAGTGGAGGTGAAATCTGGTCAGATCACCAAAAGGGATAAAGGTGTGCTGTACTATAACTGTGCAAGCAGAGGTGATGGGTCACATCCAGAAAGAAGCATCATGACATTTCAGCATTAATACTTCAAATATAATTTTTGTTCTGAAACCTGTATTGACAATTTTAAAGTTTTTCATCTTTATTTGGATAGCCACAAGTATCAGAACTTTAATGTTTCACATAGAATAGAAAACCTTGTCTCATTCAGCTGTACTTGTCATGTGCAAGGTGACTTCATTATGATTTTGGATATGCGACAGCTGAGGAATAACTTCCTGCTAGTTTGGGTGAACATGTGTAGGAAAATAATATTATCAGTGTACTCCTACAGCAAGCAAAATAATTTGAACATACTAGCTTCAGTTGTGGTTGCTTTTTGAATTGTTTTTGACATCTAGAACATCAGTGTGGAAGGATATTTTAAAGAAAAAAGTAAAAGAGGAGGATAAAAAGAATACTGAAGGCAAAGATAGAGAAAAAAAGGATCAACACAGTTTTGTATTGGAGGTAAAGCATCATGAACAATTCTAGTTGAGCAAAATAGACACTCAAAGGGATTAGGAAATATAAGAGAACTGATTGGTAGCTTTAAATGTGAAGTGATGGAATGGGAGAACCATTCAATAAGATGATGGGAATGAAAGGCTGAAGATCTTTAATGCAATATTATTTATTGGATACTTTAACAAAGTATGCAATAGATAATGTTGGAGCACTACAAAGCTCAGCTGCCTCCTACCTCCCACTTTTAATGCCCAAGTCTAAAACTCAGGTCCTCAGGACAGCTGCTCTGTTATCAACTAAGCGTAAAAGTGTCTACAGCCTCTAGGTACCTAACCTGAGTTTTTGCTGTGAAAACCCAGGGAGTTATGTGAACAGAGATTTGAAGAAGGGCATCCTCAGAACTAGGGATTTCTTTGTCCGATCCCCAGAAAACTCAGAAAGCATTTCCTGCAGTTCTCTCTTGAAGGTCACAATATGGTGGTCATTCTCAGCACATGATTAAGCTTCAGTTAACATTACCTTAGAGTGGCTTCAGTTATTCATGTTCTTTGTAGTAAATTCCTGAATGTGAATTAGAGCTGCAAAGTGAATTCACATTTCCCTTTCCCTAATTCAGTGACCTAAACTAGACAGTGACCCAGAGAGCTATCCCTTCTCTCCTTTCTTTTTAATTCTTTCTCTTCTCGTCTTTTCTCCTTCCAGTAGACAAATAACTTTTAATTACTTTCCTTTCCAACATGTGATTGTTTCCACAGGTGTGTTTGGAAAAGCAGTGCTATTTAAGATCCCCATCAGCCTGGTCCTGAGGGCTTATTATGTAAGGTGGGAAAAGCAAGTCCTCTCAGACAGGTGGAAGTGCTCTCTGACCAGTGGATGGGTGAGAAGCATCAAAGCTACTAAGGAACTGGATGTTTTTCCTGAGTAGTTTTGCAGAGGACTGTGTAGCCTGGTTTGACTTTGGTTTTGTTTTTAAAGGACAGTGTTTATTTGGGCAATCCATACGTTTGGCCTTCCAAGGACAAACAGATCATTGGAGACATGAGCGGTCTGTGTGCTCATGGCCTTTTCTAATGGGACTGTGGTGGAGTGATCTGGCAGTTTTGCCACTTTTGGGTTTCTTTGCTCTCTAGGTCACTGGCACAAAGAGTATTTTTGATGTCAACACAGAACAAAGTTCCCTGTGATCAGCTGCCTGTTTACTGCAAATTCACCTATGGCTGAAGCCTGCTTAGGAGTGGAAGAAACTCCAGTACAGCAGGACAGTGAACTCTCTGGAGTGTCAGTCTGTAATAAGCCTTCTCCCATGCAAAAACAACAGGTTTGTCCACATAAAATCCTCTTTCTGCCAGGCTTCTGGGCACCCTGAATGCTGGATACCCAAATTTCTTGATCAGCAAGAAGCAGCCTGTTTAGATTCTATTTTTATTGAGCAAACACACTCTGTCTTCCTCACAAATCTCTGCAACAACTGGATTGGCTTCCCATATTGCACAACTCTGCACAGAGTTAACTAATATGTGTTTCACTAATGCATACATTGACTAGAAGAAATCAAGAAAGAGATAATCTGTCTCTTCCCTTAGGAGTTTCTCCCAGTGGTTAAACTTTCCACTGTCAGGTCTTTCACTGCTCATTTTCTGTTTGAGGAAGCAGCTAAGCAAGCACAGCTCTTTCAGTGCCTCACAGTGGTGCTTTTTCTGTAATTCTCACATAATTTTTCTGGCTCTTCTCTTCACTCTCCACACATTTTCTTTATAGATGTTTTTTTAAAGTGTGGGCGCCAAAAATAGATAGGGTGCTCCAGCAAAATCCTTTCCATACTCCACTGCTCATGTAACAAATTTTCATTTTTTTGCTAAGCTGTGAACTTCTCCCTATTATTATACAATTTTGAACTCTTACTGTCAAATGCTGAATTGGATTCTATTGCTTAAATATAGTCCAGAAGCCTTCTTTCTCTTCCTTGAAGCAGAAATTACATCCATAAGAATCAGCCAAAGTATTTATAGCAAATAATTTACTTCATTAGTTTCATTCTAACTGTGTTTGCTCTGTATTTGTTTACAGCTTTGGAACTGTGTTGCATATTTTATGCATGAATATTTCAATCCATTTTCTTTGCATAAGGTATTTGTGCCAACTGTGTCTCTGGCTGTTCAGTTCTCTTGTTCAATCTAGTTCGTATTTTTTAATGAAAAATAGACACTGTCAGAAACTGCATACTGAATCAGACAGACCTTTGCTCTGATCTGCTGTAATTATTCTTCTCTATGTGTGTATCTATCCCTTGGAAAGAGAAAAAAAGATCAGAAGTAAAACTTCATGGTATTGAGGTGTTCTAATCTACAACCGTTAGAGAAAAAATGTTAATATATCCCAAATTATCATTGTCTGAATAAAACATTTCTGTTCTTTGCAATATGACAATTTTTCACTTCAAAATTTCAGTAAAGTAAAATGAAATAATTTTAAAGGAAATAATAATTATGGAAATTTTGAAGATTTTTACCTTTTGTCATGTTTTAGGGCAGGAATATGCTACACAACTCCAGTTCCATTCCAGAGACAAGACTGGTTTCTGGAGTCTTTCTTCTTTGTGTGTATGGCCAAAACTATTATATACAGTAGATGAGAAACAGATTTCAGCATAGCTACATTAGCTTTTGTATGATAATATATTTGTTATCCTATGGAAGGAAAAAAATATTCCTGAGAACTTTAACAGGAAAAATTACACATATTAAACTATAATAATTTCAAATATTTTTATGAAAGAGGAAATAAATAATTTGAATGCACAGTTATTTATTTTAAGCATGTTCTAGTGTCTTTATTTATATTAGGGAAAATCTTGAGGACACTGCCAAAAGTGTGAGCTTTTTTTATAATTATGATGCTGCTTTCAAAGGATCATGATCAATACCTGGACCTGTCTCCTGCTCTCTGGCCTTGGGCAGACCACATGAGCTCTGTGCCTTATACTCTTTGTGTAGGGAGGGAATTTAACAATTTCTATCTTCTGCTATTTTTCTCCCTTTTTTTTTTTTTTTACTGTACTCCCTTCTATGAGAAGGAAGGCCTAGATTTATCTTACCTATCTTTCAGCACTTCAGGTGTCTAAGCTACTTATGTATAGGCAAGGCAGAGAATCACTTCCAGAGGGCAACCGGCTGACAAATGTCTGCAGCACCCTACGTAGTGCCCCACTGATTACAGAAGAAGCCTCAGGTGACTTTGGTCCTAAATTAGGCTTCTCAATTAAATGTCTTAAGTTAGTTCAGATGAATCTAGGCTGGACTGTCTTTCATTAATAAAGACTACTTATCACAGAGGGTCCTCATTTCCACAGGGGCTGCAAGTGAAATATGAATATTGACAAAATAGCAATAATGTTGTATCTAGTAAATGACAAAGCTGGTTTCAAAAATGTGCAGGTGTTTTTTCCTTTTTTTTTTTAGCATCTGAACAAAGACAAATCTTCTGAAGGGTACAGTTTTTTTTGTTATCAGGACTTAATCTTTAAAAGTACATCAAAGTTACTTAAGTAAAGCCTAAAATGTCAACTTGACTGGAATCAAAGTCAAATAGACTCAGCAAAGTCTATTGTCCACTTGTGTTTCTAAAATTCTCTGTTCTTGGAACTGGAAAGGAAAATTATCAGGAAGGCTTCCCCAGGTGACAACAGTTTGTCAGCTCTTTCCTGTCTGTTTTAGGGCTGTAAATCTTATCTTTTACAAATGAGGCTTTCAAAGTTCAAAGGACCACTCTTCAAAATTCTGTGAAGTCAGGTCACCTTATCAGCACTCTCCCATTTGAGCCGCTCTTATATGGGTTTGCTGTAAAGGCTGAACATGCAGGTTCAGAGCACTTGACTTATTTCTCTGTCCCTGCCTGCCCTGGGCTTGCAGGACTGTACAATAAAAGAGGACGGTGGCAGAGCTCCTTTCCAGGAAATGTACTTTTGAGAGTGTCCCTGTTAGGAACACGTTCTCTTGCAAATATTTACTCCACTTTTGACCGAACCCTAAAAACAAAGGTTCCAACTATGCAGGCTGAACTGGCTGGAGGCCACCCTTCATTATCAGCATGTGTGTATTTATGGGAGACAGGACATTGCAATGATTTACCTCTGATTTCTGGCAAAGTGAGCACAAATTTACCCCTCAATTGGGCTTGAAAACTCAGTTTCTCTCCTCATCTTAAGAAACATATAATTTTCCTTTCTGCTTTAACCTGAGGTCAGGGCAGTTTCTTCTTGCACCATGGAAAGCAAGCACAGCTCCATTCTCATCCCAGCCTGTCTCCTAGTGGTGGATGACAAACCATGCTGGATCATCAGCTGTGGCAGAGACCTCCCCATCCCACAGGCATTTGAATCTCTGAGATAACAAGTCACACAGCTATATGTGAACACATGTACATACATACATACATAAGAAACCTTAGCAAGGCAAAGGATGTTTGAGTTCTTAAGTTTGGCCAAATATCAAAGAGTTTAAGAAAATGCAAATGAAGGAAATCCATAACCAAACCTAAGCCCCAGGCTCCTGAAGTCTTTGAGCTGAAGTTCTCAACCATCACATAAGGACTTGGATGTTTCCTGTCTAAAGTCATATTGCTCCCATCAAATCCCTCCCATCCCACCTGTCTAGACAAGGCCCGAAGAGCACAAATGCATTCTGTTCTACACAAACTTACTGTCCCGTTCCTTCCTATACACACACCAACTTGCATTGAAGTTCTGTGCCATAATGGCCAGGTCATTTTCCCTCGCTATTTTCCATGGCTGTGTGTCAACATATTGAGTCACTCACAATGCAGGTGGGAAGAAGAAAGAAAATAGTATGACTGAAATGGAGGAGTACTGTGCAGTGTTCAGTCCCTAACTTTATCGTAAATTAATCTATTGGTTTTTGTTATCAGGTCCTAATCTTTAAAAGTACACCAAAGTTACTTAAGTAAAACCTATTGGTCATGAGTACATATCATTGTCTGGGCCTCAGAGTCCAACACATACAAAATAACAATACTCTTTTGCTTCTTAATCTTTGTGTAACTTTTCTATTTGTGTTTTAAGTTTTGGGGGCTGAAGATTGTCTTGTGTCTCAGCAATGAGCTGAGGTGAGGTTTTACATTGGGCTTTAGATATTAATGCAAAACTTATGGTGACGTGAATGAAATGGCATTTGGACAGGAGAAACCAAAATCCAAAAATTTCATTCACAGAAAGGTGATCTGCCACAGAGTTTTGGGTGTTTGTTCAATCTTTCTTAAGTATTTTCATCTGAGGTAATGTAAAAGTAAGAGGATGAAGTTTTATGGCATATGACTAAGGGCCGGCTGTCCTTAAAAAATGATGGCTTTATGTGCAAATTGACATAATTTCAGTCCTTACTTAGCTCTCTGTTTTTCTCTGAAGCTACACATTGAAGTAGTGTTTCTGCATATTCAGAGAATTCTGTTTCTGTTTACTGGAAACCTAACCTACTGTTTTCCAGAAATAAACCACTTTTAAACAAAAATGATATATGAGAAAGTACTTGACCTCTGCAGAAATATCCTTGTCTCTTTCCAGCTTCCATAAAGCTAGTGGAAAGCTTCTATGGAGAGATGGGTTGGATGCTTTTGTGTGTAAACCAAGATATATAGCCTCATAACTTTTTTTCAGCATGTCTTATTTATTCAGTGTATTCCATCCTCTCTTTCCATGGGGACCCTTGCAATCTCCTGTGTCAATAATGCCAGTCATCAAATCCCAATGGCTAAATTGCCACAGCCATAATTGTCACCTCCTTTTTGCTTTGCTGTGCTTCTTTACCTGCCAGCATCCAATATATTTAAGACATAGCCTATAAAAACAACAAGGTAGCATGCAGAGAATAACCAAGTACTCTTTCTGCTTGCCTTGTTTTCACTTCTGTTCTCTTTTTTTTATCTGACTGCTTTGTCTACATTAAACCCCAAAGATGAAGCTAGGTGTTATTCCAGTGGGGCAGAATCCAGCACAGACCGTGAGCCCTTCAGGCAAGGAATTGCTTTTCTGTTAAAGTGTCCAGCATATTTTGAAAGAAGAGTTTAGAATAATGACTATTGATGTTACTACCACACAGGGGAAGACAAATTATTATTTGTGTCTTGCAATTATTTTTTTCCCGCATTGCAAAGATATAAACAAGAGCAGGGGATGTGTATGTATGTCGTGTGGTATGATAACTGCACAATCAATTACTTGTGCCTTGCATTTCAAATGATAGGCAATTGCTGCACACCCACTCCTTTGTGTCTGATTGCTTAATTCGTTTGCTTAATTCATTTAGGCACAAGAGTCCTTGATGGTTCCAGCTGTCTGGCTTTCTAGGCTAGAGCTGTGGGTAATCAATTAGCTCTACCAGTCCGAAAAGCAGAAATGCATGCATGCAGCCTTAGAATCCTACTTATAAGGTTAGCACAAGCCATTTAGAGAATGCAAAGCCTGACCAGAGTGTTTCAATCTTTTTGCAAAGCCATCACTTCCTTTCAGGAGTCTGAGAACTGTTTTTCAACATTCTGTAGTAAGACCAGAGAGTGGACAGATGCCAAAGTGAAATGGCATAAGTGCGCTGTGCAAGGGACACAATGCATTTGCACAGCAGCTTAGATGAGGTGGCTGCTTGTAGGAGTGTCCCACCTGGCTTTTAAGGTGTAACTAAATTACGAGATGGAGAACAGTCTTGAGAACACGCTTACACACAGTGAGCCCTGATGGGCTTTCCATCCTCAGTGTCACATTAGCTGGCCAAATGTGCCCATGCAAGGAACATGTTATGCTTAGGGGGACCTTGGATCAGGTAGAAATCTGCCACTCCTGAGTGACAGAACATGAGCAGCTTCTCTGAGCAGTGCGACAAAGCTTTCTGGAGATGTCCAGGAAGAGCTCTCCCATCCTAAAGGACCACTGTTCTAAGGTTCTTCATTTCTAAGCTAACTCCAGAGCTCTGGATGAGGATTACTGTGAAAGTTTACTTGTGTGTCAGCAATGTGGATGGCGAGTGTACGGAGTGTCCATGCTCAGGTGTCAGCGGGGTGGCATGGCGGGCTGCGTGGGGCGAGGCCGGGGCTGCCCCGTGCCGGCCACAGCCGGTGCCAGCCGGCTCCAGCGGCCCCAGCGCAGGGCACAGCGGAGCCCCTCAGCCGAGCTGGGGGCGCCGGGGCAGGGGAGGGGGGAAACAGGTTTCCGCAAGGGCCAAAGGCGGCCCAGGCAGAGGAGGAGGAAGCCAAGGAGGGAGCAGCAGCAGCGGGAGCCCGAGGCCGGAGGAGGAGGAGGGCAGGAGGTGCTGCAGGCCCGGAGCAGGGATCCCCGGCAGCCCTGGAGAGACCCCGCTGGAGCAGAGACCCAGCCTGCAGCCCGGGGAGGGCCCCACGCCGCAGCAGGGGGATATTTCCTGCGGGAGCTGCGGCCGGGGAGAGCCCCGGCGGGAGCAGGTTGTCCCTGGAGGCCTGCAGCCCGGGGAAGGGCCCGCGCTGGAGCAGGGAGCCGTGGGAGGAGGGAGGAGCGGCCCGAGGGGCTGGCGTGGACTGACCGCAGCCCCCATGGCCGCCCCTGAGGAGTCGGGGGTGAAGGGGTGAAGGTGGGAATGGGGAAAGAGGAGGAGGGGAGAATGTATTATTTTTTTCTTTCTTTCTCACTACCCAAATCTATTTTAGCTGCAGATAAGTTAAATTAATTTTCCCCAAGTTGAGTCTGTTTTGCCTGTGACAGTAGTTGGTAATTATTTTCCTGCCTGTATCTTGACCCATGAGCTTTTCCTTCTTATTTTCTCTCTCTGTCCTGCTGAGATGGGGGAGTGAGTGGGCAGCTGGGTGGGAGTTTGGCTGTTAGCCAAGGTTAACCCACCACATTAGGAAAGTCTTGAGAGCAGGCTTATTCCTAATATAGATTGTAGTCATTATGTCACAACTGCCTTATGTCAGCTGCAAATCAGTGTCATAATGGATCCTGATGTTGCTCTTACTGGCAAGGAAACCCTGATGGTATCTTCTGCAAGTTACTTCGTTGCCACAGTCCTGCTATACGCATTATAGGTTTGGGAATGGGTGCTAGATTTATCCCACCCTGTTGTGAATACATAAATGATATGCTTTCTTTAAGCACCTAGACTTAACATGGTTTGGGGCTAGGTGCTTAAGGATCCCAGTATACAGTATGTGAAGACAGTCCAGGGAATTTGGGCACGTACAGAGGGCAAGTCATCATAGGTGTGAGCTAACTTGCCCTTTGGAAATGACTGCCTGTTTCCGCTGACTATAGAGGACCTGCGGTCTCACTGTTGGGTTGAATCTGGGCCTCCACTTAGTATCACTGAAAATAGAGCTGAAAGGCCACTTGGGATGTATCCATCTCTGCACCCAAGAGTGTTCCCACAAAGAGGACACTGCATCTATTTGTAGTCTAGTCTGATTCATAGCAACTTACCCCCAGCAGATATAGACTTAGGACTCTGCCCAAGACTGAAATATTAAAGAAAAAATTAATTTGAAGCAGTCAGCATTTTCTCAGGGTTTCTGGCTGGCTAAATGACAAAGGGTCCTACAATAACCAAGCAGTAACTGTGACTCTGCTTTGCAGACATCCATTGCATGAAATTACTCAATTTCAGCAAGTGATTTGGCATAACAGTGTCGTAGCCCTCAAACACTGTTTATGTCAAGGTGCCTCATTCTTTGAATGAGAAAAGCCTCAGATCCTTTGTGATACTTATTGGAGATTAATGCTTCAGAATTTCTGTAGCGGTGGGAGACCATTATCCCATGGCAATGCTTTAGTTGATCAGCCAAATATCTTTAAGTGTGTGTGTTTGATAATCTTTTTTGATTTGAATTGGTTGCTAACAGCCCATGGCTGTGTGGAGAACACCTTACAATTACTCAGCACCTTTCATCTGGAAGCCTTGGGGCTTCACAATTGTTAATAGTTGTATTAATAATTAATAGTGTTAATAGTAATGCCTCCTACTTTATCAGTGTGGGAACTGAGACACAGAAAGGCTACTGAGTGCTTAAATGAGGATATCTGAAGTTGGGACCCGTTTAGGTGAGAGGAGTTGTTATTTTATTACAGCATAATTGCATTGCTGGAGACACCCAATGAAGCCAGACTGCTCCAGTACTAAACAAAGGAGTTGTTTTACTGGACACCTCTCACTAATGTGAAAACCCCACAGGTTTCTGCCTACTTTTCCCATCAGAGTATGGGGCCAAAGCAGTCAAACTTTCAGAGTTTCTGATCATTCACATGCTCCAATGAAGATGATAAGATAGAAAAAAATTCAAAATTATAATTTAGAGCTAAGTGAGGACTGTATTAAAGTGGCTGGTAATGAAAATTGGCTAGCAATTACTGACACACAGCTATCCCTGGATAAGTGAGGATCCACTACATTGGTGACTGCTAGCTGCCTCCCTGCAAATATTCTAGAAGATGGACATCCAGAACAGGGACCTGAGGAAGAGGAGGATGTGGACTCTAAGTTTATTGTTCCACTGATGAAAGCCCTTAGGCATCTCTGAGGAATGCTCAGCAATAAAGCATGAAGCATGCATCTAAGCACCCTTTGAATAGGTTGCCATGGATGGGAGTGTAATTTGAGGGTGAGGGGGGGAGAGAGAGGTTCCAAGTACCACTGCCAAGGGCAATGCAGAAAAAACAGTAAATGAGCAAGCCAGGCTGGTCTCTTTGGTAGAGTCAAGAGGTTGTTGGTGAGAGAGAAGGTCTTGGTCATGTAATTAATTGCCTGATGTTGGCAAGGCACTTAGAGAACATGAAGTGTTCCTGAAGTGCTATGCATTTATTATTATTGCTACCCACTCATTATTGTATCTCACACCAGTTCAAACAGACTTTGTAGCATGTCTTTATGCTGTCTCTTCCTTTAAGAGTTTCTCTGTGCATCCCCCATAATCTTCCCCTTCCCAAGCAGTCCTGCGGTGTGTGTGGCTAAGCAGCACATGATTGCAATAGGTTAAAGAGAGTAATTAACAGAGACCACATCAGAGCTCTTGCAAAACATACAATGTGTTTATTCAGCATCAGGTTGGCTAATTCCTAATGAAAGGGCACTGCACAGCAGAGTGCAGGACCCCAGTGGTCAGAAATTGTTCCACTTAAATGTTATTTACCTACAAAGAGTTCAGCTCTAATTAGGGGCGTGGGAGCCAGCAAGGGTGAAATCAAAACCTTGCCCCAACCATATCCTCCGTGCTAGTGCCCAAAAAAGTCTTTTAATAGACACACAAATGCTCGGTTGCATTTGCTTTATGTACTTTTCTGCTCCTCTAAACTTCCTCCTTTTGGCTGGGACTGGAAGTAGGAGTGAGTGAAAGATCATGACAAGATTTGGCTTTGTGGTATTTCCAGAAACCTCTCACATACACAAAAATAAAATAAAATAAAAATTGCCTGATCTCACAAGATGCTGTAGAGCACTGATGGCTAAGCAAACTTTGATTCCTTGTGCTAGGCTGGAGGCACTAGAAGCTAAAACCTCCTTTGTTTTGCACAATATATTTGCAGTCTGTTTATTGTACTTATGTGGGTTCTGCATCCTGTGGAATCTCACCATTATAACATCTTTCATAAATATTTATTCCCCCAGCATCCCAGTAAATGAGAAGAGTGTTATTATCCCCTATTAGAGATGGGGAACAGAGACTCATAAAAATGTTAAAACACTCATAAGATGCAGACAACCTTAAAGGCACCCTGATGATCTTGAAAATTAGGTTTAGCTGGCTAAAGGTTTTGACTCACAAAAGCAGCATATTCATATGGGGACAAGTAAAGGGTTATAGTATACAATCATAGAATCATTGAAGCGTTAAGGTTGGAAAAGACCAGCCACAGATGTCCCTCCTTGCTCCTCTGCTGGACATGTGCACTCCTACTACTGAGGCAGCAGCACAGGATGGACAACTCCGGGGCGTGCATTTCAGATGATGGTAGTATGCTTCTGCTCCAGAGATAGTCACCCTTGGAGAAAAGTATCTGGACATGTTAGATCTTTCAGGATGTATTATAAGAGATGGAGAGTCAGAGAATAGCCAGATTCTTAGAGGGTACCAGTGTGGAAAGGAAAGGAAAGGAATGGGAAAAGGTGCTTTCACCCTACTACTGGCTTTGGTCAGTTTGAGCCTCCCTCCTGCCTTGGATCATGTTTCTGGTTGCATTGAGCCCTCTATCTATAAGACAGACCTTCAGGGTCTAAGTGTGTGATTTCTCTGCTGGATGAGCTAATCAAAAAAGTTCCCACCTGCTACTGCAGGATCTATCCTGCGGAGGTAAATCCTGAGAGCAGGCAGGGTGATGAGAGTCATCTGCCAACTACTTGTAATCCCCAGGGTGAGAATCCTTGGGCCAGACAAAAGCAGAGGGCTCTTCCAAGCTGTCAGGAAATTTGGCAAGACGATGACAGGAATAATGAAAAAATGTAGTGATTTGTGCTTGCACTTCAGACTTATACCTCTGAGCATTTTTGTCAAAAGGTTCATGAACCAGGGTTTGAAGAACACTTTTCTGTCCTGTAATCTGATAATTCCCCTTTTATAAGCTTTTTCACTGTGCTTCTTTTTGTACTAGAGACAGGGAAGTGTAAAACCTGGCAGTTCTCCTCCCAGGATGCTGCATGAACTTTCTCTTCAGTTAGTTATGAACCAGGCTGGTTCACCCACGGGTTTCACTTTGAGTCTGAAGTTCAAACAATCCCAGAATCTCAGCACAAATCTCAGTCACGTGCAAATGAAAGTGTAAATTGGTGGGTGTTAACCAATATTTTGTTTTTGCAGTGACATTTATGAACATGTGGGAGTCTGTGCAAGCATCAGCCCTGCCTGTCCCAAACATTCTGTACGCAGCGAGGAGTATAATATCTTCTTTCTCTCCCAGATTCCTTATCAAAGAATAAGCTCAGCTTAAACTGAGTCAGTTTAAACTCAAACTGGCTACATGAAACCCATCAAGCTGCAAACAGCAATGTGACTGCCTAACCCTGTAGGGATCTGCCAGTTTAGCCTGACAGTTCCTGAGCTCCCAGCTGAAATGCTTACATGTGCCCAGAAGAGCCTTTTCTGAGGTGGATGAATGACAAGTCCCCATCCAGACCTCTGTGGTGATGCAGAAGTAGATATTTGGACCCTAAATTCTTCTTACAGTCTTGGAAAAGGCTGGCAAATGAGATGGGATGTTGGTTTGATACCTAGAGCCACCTCTGTAATCTCATAACCAGGCAGGTAGAGATGGGCTGTGGCACCATCAGCCCCTTCTTCTGTCTCTCTTGCAAGGCTAGATGCAGAGTAACCCGACCTCAAGGAACTCCTGAAAGATGATATTATAGCACATCCAAAAGAGTCAGTGTCCATTTTTAACCTTTTCCTCTCTGTCAGTCTAAGTATCTCAGAGGTTTCTCAGTTCTATCAGGTAGCAACTTGACATATGTTCTTTTATCTTCGCCTCTAAAAAAGCCACCCCTGGAGCAGAGTCTCAGTACCTGAGGAACTGCATCCATCTTCCCATACTTGCTAGTTTGCAGCAAAGTAGGTTCTCTTTGGTTGCAGCGATGCAACCTGAATGCAGCAACTTCAGCTGCAAATAATCCTGGACCAGAAGGGACATGGGCAGCCTGAAGGTTAGCATCTGGCAGACCTGCACCACGGTTTACAGAGGACCATTTCCTGCACCACTCCCACCCAAGTCTACCTGTTACATAACCAGGTGAGGAGCCCTATGACCATCTACAACGTCGCCATCTCCTGACTTACACTAACACTGCAAGACTCTATGGCACTTAGTCTGCAAGAAATAAATAAATGGCACCCGTGGTTTCTGGATTTGCTTATTTAAATCAAATTAAGCACAGAATATTTCTCCTTTTTTTTTTGCATTCTGAAGTTGTTTGTATCTGATTACCAATGAGTTACTTTTTTTTTTTTGGTAGAAGACCCCATTTACTCTTACAGGGTAGGTGGACAACTGAAAGTCTCTCAGCAATGTACAGGGAAGAAGAACTTCAAGAACTTCCAAATTATAAGTCATATATAAAGAGAGGTTTGAGTCACACATTGAAAACTTCTGCCAAGTTCCTCTCACATGAAAAACACATATTCACCCAGGACAAGAGAAAGCTTTAGTGATCCTGATCAAGCCATGAACATCTCTGTTGATTCCAGTTGGCATTTGAATGTACAGAATAAGCAGTCATCTCCAGACCCTTATGATCCTGCGCTGATGACATTCACTTCAATTAACTATGAAATGTTTGGCATTTAGGAATTGTCACTTCTAGGTAAGCACACCAGCACTTCTTACATTGAATACTGCTGTACCCCAGACTTTATGGTACTGAGAGTGTTGTCAAATGTTGCAGCAATATCAACATTGTTCCTATTTGTTGATTTTTATCTGAAAATTATTATCCATGGCTTGTTATTATGCCACAGAAAGAGATTATGTTGTAGGTGGAATATGCAACAATGAAGCTGAGTATTTTTTCTCCCGGGTATTTGTGCTCCTGTGGCTAGTACTGCTAAGCTCATCTGCTCATTTGTTATTTCCTCTGAAAATCAATAACCCCAACACCTTTTTTTTTCCCACAAGCCCTGTCATCAATAAGAAAAGGAAAAAAAAAAGAACATGCTAAAAAAGTCCTCCTTTGATTTTCTTCTTAGTTAAAGCTTCATTTCCACTCCCTGTTTGCTCCCCTCTAGCCTTCAGGTGTATATCAGCACAGAGTCATTGTGAAACGCACACCGTTTGACTTGACGCAAGAGCCACGGAGCCAGCTGAAATGACATTCGCTAAAGCCAAACAGAAGGAAAATTACTTTGAAGCACAGGAAGACACGAACGTTCAGTGTTTTCTTCCAACCCTGTGACTTTCACTGAGGCACTCCCAGTGATTTCTAAGGAATTATCATTGTTTTTTCAGCTTCTTTATTGCTTTTTTGCCATCCCTTTTGTAATGCAAAAACTAAATCCTGACATAGACTTTCTATAAAATGTATAGGAGAACAGTGGGTTATGACAAAGCCTTTTTGTGCCTTAGTCCTGACAGCTTCTGCTTCTCCAAACAAGTGGAAGATGATTTAGTCAGCAGCAAGCAGTAAGTTATTCAGGGACACTTAATCTCTCTGGCCCTCCGTAATCAGATTCCTTCTGTTTAACCCTTCTTCTACACATGCTATTTGTTCTAGCAGATTTGGTCCGCCTGCGATGTATGATAGCAATGTGACTGAGTGCCCAGTGACAGCTTTGCGTTGCCAGGGCCTTTGGAGTAGTATTTCTGTAGCAAGTCCCCACAGGGGTTGCACACAGCATTTTGAACACTAAGCTCTCTAATTTTGAACAAAACTGTAGCTTGTAGCTTTACAGAACCTGGAAACCTCGGCTGAGGCCTCCTGCAGACTTTATTGCCCAACTAGTCAAAAGAAAGGGCAAAAGGGCAGGAGAAAGGAAACCACATCATCTCCATTTCAGAGATGCATTGCTCATGTGCGAGAGCTGCACGAGGAAGGAATGGCAGAGCCAAAGCCTGAACCCACCCATTCAGAGGATGAGTCCAGCACTTGAAATAAAAAACTCCAGTTTTCATTTTTCCGTTTAGCTGGAATAAATCAAAGCAGCAATGGAAAGTACAGGTGCAAACTCAAAACCCTGTAGTGGTTCTGTTTGGAGAAGTGGGTGTAGAAGTACTTGATGTTTCAAATGCAAATACTGTTCTGCAGCTCAGCTCAAAGAGAGATAAACATCATTTGGTGGAATTTAATGTTGATAGTTAAAGCAAAGAAAAACAAGTGAAAGTGATACCCTGTCACACCAAGAGAAAGTGATTTGAAAATGTCATGGGGCAGGATGATACAGGGACCCAGCATTTACAGCATTGCTTAAATCAGCATGTGCTGTGGGTGTGCAGCACCTTCAGAAATCTGGCCCTTCAACATCTTTTCCCTTAATCAGAGTTTCTGAAGCTTTGCCAACCACTAAAAGGTTGGGTTAGGCAAAAGGAAGTTAGTTTAGCTTGTTGAGTCAAGTGGTTTCATATAACTTGCTCTAGAGGGAGGATTTTTTTTCTGAAGGGAATCAATTGCTACTGGTTAAAATGTACTTTTAGAATTTACATATTTAATTAGGAATTAGAAACTTGATAAGGCAGAAGGGACAGAGGGGAATGTTCAGTGCATTGCTGGTTTGGGCATGTGAGGAATGATTTGAATTTGTTGAGAAAAGAGGAAGATGGTCTAGAAAAAATGTTTTCAAGACAAAAGAAAAAGCATTTTATATCATTGATGAGGAGGTATTAGTCTGTGGAACTGAAACTGCTCAGCTGCCTTTCTTCCACATCTAGAAAACTTAGTTGATAACCTGGGTAAGTGCAGATTGTATCTACTATTAAGCACAAGTTTATTTCTTTGGGCAGCAAGTCTTCCTCACCTAGAAAGTTTCCTCATGAAGGGATGGAGCCATTCTTGGTTCATCTTGAGGTCTCTTTCGGCTCCATAGCCCAGGTGCATGACATACAAATTGTCTGCTTTGGAGGCAGTCTGGACTACTGGGAGCCCCCTGTGCATGATGGACTGCTGGGACAGGAGGTATAGAGAAAAGGAAAATCTATTCCTCATGGGTTTTCTTTGCTTAGTTGTCTCCCAGGAAACTTCACACCAAGAACACCCCAAAATTCTAGGTTCACCTGAAACTAGGGGTTTTTTTTTAACCTCTGGTAAAACAAAGCCAGTACTGAAGAAATATTTTGCTTTTTCTGGAACAATTATTCTGGGAAGGAAGCTAAAAAAAATTCACACAAAGTAGCTCTACTTTTTTCTTTAAAACCCTCACTTAGGATACTTTGAAGGGGTTTAAATAACCTTTTTACCTCAAATAAAGCAGGAGTTTTAAATCTGGTATCTCATTTTGTGGGTGAACACTGATGGTCTGTAGGTACTCTGGGCTAGTGCTTTATCATCCACTCTTGTTGAAGGGCTTTCATTTTATATCAACTTCTAAGTATTCATTTACAATCCTGTACATTTACACTTACATTCAAGACAGAGTCATAGCCTGCCATAAGGGCACTCACCTGGAAAAGAGCACCAGTGAGTTCCAGTGGCTCTTCTAGTGACTTTTTAAACATAAAAGAGTGCCGCTTCAGATACAGTGGTAAACTTCTCAGTCAGCACCTCTTCTGAGAAAGAAAAAGCCTTTGATTTAGGTAAACTCGGAGCAGAGTGAATATGTGTCTTCTGCATTGCAGTGGGCTACCTTACCATGGAGATGCCAGAACAGGATCCCTCACCACAGGGAAATTTTGTGAACACTGTCCATGTCTCCTTATTTCTCCACCCCACTCTGAGCCAAAACAGTCCGATTTAGCAATGTCAAAACAAACCCTTTTGACACTTACGAAACTATTCCTTGACTGTTCTATTTATCAGACTTCTGCATTTTATGAAGAGATCACCTGAACTATGTGTTGGGACAAAGAAACAACAGCCTGAAAAAACACCTGTAAATTAGAATAAACTTTGCCCATGTCTATAGTAGTGGTCAGTTCCAAGGTGGTGTTTTCTTCAACATTTTTTGTTTCATACTTGTGAGATCACTAAGGCAGGGATGAGAAGGAGGTGGGTGAAGGGGTATCTTCTGCCCCGAAGCCCAGTATAACTCTCCATAGTGAACTTTCTTTCCTTTCTCTGTCTTGGCTGTGGCGATAATTTGGGATAGCTGAGAAAAGGAGGTGAGAAAACATATACAAGCTGATTTTCATCTTATTCCTTAGGTTCTTGACTGAGCTTATCTTTCCATTTAATATTGCAGGATGTATTCCCGAAATAAAGAACACATATCAGAAGAAAACATGATGGAGTCAGTTAATAATTAAACGACAATTTCAAATACACCCATAGAGGGATCTACCTAATATCACAAGCCTTACATATTTGATAATTGCACAGGCAAGCTTTGTTTAATGAATGATGATACTTAAAAAAAAAATCATGTTAGGAATTGTTGTGAAAGGTTTTATTTTAATAAAAGAATGTATGATCACACAAACTCTTATATCATATCCTTTCCCACACAGACTCTTGCATACTTCTGGCAAAAGTATTAGCTGTTTACATTTTCTTTGTTTTCACTCCAGCAGTGTGTGACTAATCCTTGAGTGCAAGCGCTTAGGTTGACTCTGTCAAAACTGGCTTTGGAGGAGTTTGCTGTTTGTTGACAATGATTGGGAATAAGAGAAAATTACTTCCTCTGAAACACAGCATAAGTTGAAGAGCATCAGAGCAGCTGTACAAGGTCAGCCCAAAGGGCTCTCCAGCCCAGCATCCTCTCTCTGAGTTTGGATAAGAGCAAAAAGAAAGAGTACAGGCTACACAAGAGAGTAAGAACAGGGTGACTATGCGGTGATCCCTCCCTCCTGTCTGCTTTCAGGGATTTTTGGCTTAGGCATTCCTCAAGTTAGGAATTGTATCTGTGTTTAGACCTGGGTAAGGAGTGGTGTTCAAAGATGAAAACTAGGACTAGCACAGAAAAAGCACACTCTTGGGCTTTTTCCTAAAAGTTTGCCTGTTCTGCAGCCACTTGCCACTCCATTGCCATGCTGCAGTTTTCAAGCCCTTGCAGTGACCTCATTTTTGCTTAGTTTATCAGGGGAAAAAAAAAAAAAAAAAGATGTGGCTGAGTCTACCCACTAAATTATTAGCCTCTTAGCATAAATTAGCCATGGGCATGAATTAGATTTGAGGATGAGGAAAACCCTTGCTGTTTCAAAACAAAAATACAAGTTGTGCATTTCTTATGGACTAGAAAGCTAAAAACAAAAATGACATTTTTCATGTTCTGTTTTAAAGAACTGAAATGTTTTAGTAGAAAAAAAAGTGCACATATAAGCACATATAAGCTGAACTTCCTGATTTAGTCATGCCTTTCAGGGCTTCTATGCTCCTAGTTTCCCATTAGTCCTGGAGAGTGGTCTCCTTTCTCAGGATGCCCTCAAGGTCTCTGAACAAAGTTCAACTTGTCAGTTGAACTTTCACTCTGCTCTTCTTTAGTAGGACTGGCACCCAAAACCTCAGATGTCCCAGAAGAGTGTGGTCTCCCAAGGCTGCCAGGCTGGCGGCAATCTGAAAGCTCTAAGGTCCTGAAGCTGGGGAGAGCATCCATCAAAACTGTCTCACCACATATGCACATGGGAAACTCCAGCTCTGTAGGAGAGCAGAGCTTCCACTTTCAGACCTGTATTTTAACCAGTAGGTTTTTGACTAACGTTTGTGTTCTGGTAACATTCTACCAACAACACTTTTCCTCAGCCAAATCTCTACCATCTTCCTTCAGGGCACTCCATTTTCTAAAAAGGACTCTAAATCTGAGCCTCTGGTTCTGTGAACCATTTGCAGACCCATGTACGTGTGAATGCCTGGTTGTAGGTATGCTTTCTACATGCTTTTAGCAGAAGGGTATATGGAGACAGGTTTTACGTCCTTGCAGTCATCCATGGAATACCAAGCTTATGCTTCAGAAGACCAGACCAGAATACCAGAAGGCCATTCAGGTTTGAGGAGTACACATGCTGTTAAAGAACAATCTGAACAGAGATGCGGATCACTTGCTCCTTTTGAATGGCAATTTGCTATCAGACAGCTCTCTTATTTCAAGCATAAGGTAAAGTCTAATGGTAATCAGAGAAGCAAAAACCGGATTTGCATTATTTACTAATTAACATGTATTTTTGTTTCCTTCATTTTAGGATCTTAGGAATTAAATGTATCTTTTTTGCTATCATGAAGAGGCACAGTCAGGAACAGTTAAGGCCCCTGAATACTGATTTAGGATTATATTTTACTCTGACATTGATCTTTGGCATGACTTAGCTTCTTTCTTCTCCTGTAACAGTGATCCATGGCTTTTCTTTAAACAGCGTTTTGAGCGCTAGGGCGTGGAAAAGTGTTACAGAGGAACTGAGAGACTGACTAATCACTCACGGGTGGATCGGGCAGGATTACTGGTTTCTGTTCTTTCTCTGCCGTACTGCTATGTGTGGACTTGGTTTGATCCAGCTGATCGCTAATTTGGTTACGTTACTGAAATTCTAATTTTATAACAAAACAGAAAATTAGACTGAAAAATATGTTGTTTATAAAAGCACCTACCTCATTGTCTCTTTTAGCTCTTTCATTAGCCTGCTTCACCCTGCATTGTTGGCCCGGGAATATCTAGTTGTAAACCTTTTAGCCATATGCGCTTCTCAAGTGGTGACAATGCTTTCTGTGTCTGTTGTGTGTAAAGATAATTACTTGCAGAGATATTGGATTTCCTGGCCCGGAAGGTGTTTGTGGTTTTTGTAACAAAGGAATTAAAGCACAGAGGGAACAGGAGGGCTTAGAAAGCATCCCGGTAACAACAAAAACATTCTGTACTTTGGGAAGCCTGTTTTCCCTTTTTCGTCAAAATGCAATTGTAAGTACATCCTTTCCTTGACAGCTCACCCTGCCCAGCAGCTCTTAACCATTAGGTATGGAGGTCTGATACAAATCTCATTGAAATCAATCGAGACGCCTGCAGACCACACTGAATTTGGCTTTAGAAGAATGCAATCTATGCAGCTCTCTAACATCTTAGCTCACATTGCTTTGCTGCAGATGCTTGTTAGGCAAAGCAGTTAGGTCAATGCTGATAATGTTTTTTGTATCTTCTGTCTCTCTGCTTTGATCTATTAGTGAGCAGAGTGAAAATGTACTGGGTGCAGCGTCTTGAGTGGCCTTATTGCAGTAATTTACACCACTATCAATCCTAGCTGAGCAGAGTCCAGCTAGTGAGATTAAGTCAGCTATAAATTAGGAAAGGTTGGGTTAGAGGCAGGGGTTTTAAGTGCAGTTGGAGAGGTTTAGAGTTCTTTTTTGCAGCTCTCCTGTGCAATCTTAGGCAAATAATTTTGGATGGAAGCTGAAAAGTTACTTACCTGCTGAAGTTCCAGTTGGAGCAGATTTTAGGTGTCCAAATCCTGCAGAGTGGTACACAGATTTTTTTTTTTTTAACTGCTGTGGTACCTCATAGTACAGAGATGCCTAGTTTTTTCCATATGGGCTTGCCAAAGTGCCTCAGGTCACACGTGCTCATGCTGTAGATGTCCATAGGTGCTTTGCAATGAAAGGAGAGTTGAGTTTATTCCAAGCCTCTGGAGATGCTGATGATACATAACATCAGGTAACACAAAGGAACCTGCCTCTCCCTGAGAGAGGAGTAAGTCACCTCACCTGGACTCGGGGACAGTATAGAATAGCAGGACAGTAGCTGAAACATGGCAACCTTTTACCTTACTGTCATTTCATTAATCTTTCAGGGGAAAAAAAACCAAACAAACAAACAAACACCAGAGTGAAACTTCCAGGGCTGAGGCAGCCTCATCTCTCTGCCTCAATGACTGCCTTCATTTTCAGAGGTGCTGAGCACTTGTGACCCAGCTGGTACCTGCAGCCTGGAGCAGAAGGATGTGTTGTCCTGGCTGATGTAGTTACAGGTGCCATTTTTACTCCTTGAAGTATCTGACAGGACTTGGCATTTTAACCTCTCCAAATTTGTAAGAGGCTTTTGTATTTAACCTTGTAACCTATTTAACCTTGTAACCTTGTAATTTTAGGCATTTTTCTCTCACTCACATGTGGTTTTTTTTACTATGTACTTTCCTTAGAAGTTGGGGGGTTTTATCATCACAGCTCACTATTTCATCTCAGAAAATTCAGCTTTGAAAGGGATGGGTACTTAAGTTCATCTTAAGTTGTGCCCCTTTCTGGGTAGTCTTTCTGAAAACAGAGAGGTTGCTCTGAGAGCAGAGCACTGCCCTTTGGGCATAGGTACAAAGCCACCATCAAGAGCAGGGAGGGAGCTGTGGCAGGGCCATGATTCCAAAGACAATTCAAAGGTAAGAGTAGGACCTCACACCTGGGGTGGAGATGGGAGTCCAAGAATTATTGGCCAAAAAGGTTCCAACATAGGTGTGGTAAGATAAGTTAGGGATGTTCCAGTGCTGTCTCAGATGTTCTCTGAAGAAGTTCTGGGAATAATTTCTGTGAAAGGCATTTACCCACAGGGCACAGCGTAATTGCTGATTTGGGAAATAGGGATGATTCACTTATGTAAGAGACGCCCGTACTATTAGCGTATAAGATGCACTGCTTATCATAGCTTTTTAGTGGCATTGTGCCTAATTAATTCATGACACCTTAATTAATAGGTATACAATTAAATATCCCCACATGACCTAAGCATTATGGAGTAGGTTGTGCCCTACAGACTCTGTCTAATGTTGGTGTAGGGGAACACTTCCCAGTTTCTATATGAGTTCAAAGTGTGTGCTAAGTTTAATTCTGGTGGTGGAAAAAGAACTGTGGTTCTTTTTCTCTAAGGGTGGTTTTAACCACTGGACAGAGTACCTGAAACCAAATAGCGTTCAAGGACAAAAGCATCCTCAAATACTGAAGATTACTCATTCTACACTGTACCTTAACAGATGGTTTCCATCACTGTAATGGACCACACTGAAACCCAGCACAGAAATCTGATCTGAACATCAGCCAAGAAGTATCAAGACATTTGTGTCAGGATATGTGTATGTCCTGGCTGAAAAAAGCCGAGAAATGCTAAAGAATTATTTACCTTTTCATAGCTTCATATGAAAAAGAAAGTTCTATTTTATTAGGCTAGAAGCTGTTAGTAAAGTTGGAGTTTAGGAAATACTTCACTTTTTTGTGCACTTAACGAGTAGACGAGACAGGAAAAGTCATGGGCTTGGAAGTCACAAACCCATGCAAGTTTTTTTAAGATGTCTAGTGATGAGAACAGTGGGGATGACACTCTGGTGAGTATCTAGAAGATGGAGGCTAGACATCATTGCAAACGTTTCCAGGCTGTTTTTACTCTCAAATCCATTAGATTTGCATCATGTCCCCCCGCCGCCCCCCAAAGTAAGAACCATGGAGTCCTGTTTTTAAATCTCAGTATCGAGTTACTGCAATATTTTCTAAAACACCTTTCTAAAACACATGATTAATATGTGCATATTCAGCTTAAGGGGACTTAAATACATAATTTATCATTGTGTTTTAAAATATTGACATAAATATTTTACCATTTGTTTCATTAGATGCTTAACAGCCCCTCAGCAGTGTGAGGACTGAGATGTCACCTTGGAAATCTGTAGGTTCTTCTAGCTCATGTTTCTGATTGTGCTTAGAATGACAAATCTCAACCTTGTTCTGGGTTGGTTAAAAGTCTTGCCTGAATTCTGGAGTACATTTTGAGCAAGTCTAGCCAGAATTATGGCATAGTAGGAAAATCAGAATATTGGGTCTTGAACTAAATAAAACACAACAGTTCTGGGTAGGTTTTGATATACATCTTTGAGTGCAATAAATTCAGAGCAAAACCTGGGAGATGTGAACCTAAGCAAACT
>VZTL01039435.1:0-11710 GCA_013400535.1 Scopus umbretta
AGAGAGAGAGAAAAAAAAACACACAAGGGCTTGCTGTCAAGTCTGAATTTCATCCTGCCAGCTGAGGAGATGCTTACCAGAAATGCCATTTTAACAGAAAGGTGATAAGAGTAAGTGTAAGCTACATGATGATATAGGTGTCAAACTAAGACTTTGGCAAAGATAAAAATACTACATAAAATCCTAGTGAGAATTTGAGTTCTTAACTGATGGAAATGTGTGATCGAATTCTCTAAAAATTCTAGATACAGTTGGATAAGGAAAAAATGAATGAATCTCAAAAAGAAGGGTAATATAAAGATACACAAGTGAAAATTAATTGTCTCAAGAATTTTGCAGATCATAAATAGATAAACATAGATAAAGAACAGAAAAATTTAAGAGCTGAATATCAACCGACTGGATTTTTGCTTTATTCTGTAATAACATACTTCTAATGATGGTTTTCATTCTGTTTTGGACCAACATTTTTTATGACAGCGGAAGTAATTGTCTGCTTTGAGCCTGAATGTGAGGAATAGGAATAGACGTAATACAGGGCCTCTATAAAGAACATGCACTAGGATGAAAAAGACTCCTGCTCTTAGGAATCAAACCACTGAAGGAGAAGGTTATTTTCAGAAATTATTTCTTCTGATACTTCAAAATGATGATGCAGATTACTACGATTCTTGTAATTAAGACACAGACCTGCAGGTGAAGAAGCAAGGAGGAGAACCACATGTGACAAACCAACAAGTAAGTGTTAGCACAGCACAGAATAAATGTTTATAAGTAGGCAGCCTAGCCTCATTTCATTCAAAAGTGCCCATAACAGACAGGGGAATCATTCTGCACTAAGCTCAGCTTTCAACAAGTAGTAAAATTGGCCTTAGCAGTCACTAAATAACAAACTAATGTTGACAATACAAGTAAGCAAGCACACAGTATCTTATTAGAACCTAGGACCATATCTCCTTCCAAAAAATATGGCATAGGACACTATGTAAGCAACAGTGCATAAGTGATACACATGAAAAAAATGCAGATGGGCTTCCACAAGGCAAACCTTCCTTTGAAGATTCATGATATGAAGCAATTTTAAAGGCAACTTATACATTTGATGATTTTAATTCTTTTCTCTGCTGGTATGGGGAGTGATGACTAATATTGAATTCTATCTTGTACTTCGTCCCATCTTACATGGAAGGAGACAATCAAAATCTGAAAAGATTTGACAAAAAGGCTGAAGTGTTTCAAGGGAAGAATGGGGATTTTCAGAGACAAAATTCAACTTACCCCTCACCACTTGCAACTGAGACACTTGTTATACTGGTTTTGTAGGAGAAATAGACTATTCTTGATCTGAATCAAAGCAGCTTCCTGTTTTTCTTTCCCATTAGAGATAAATTAAGCAGCTACTCTGAGCTTTTCTGTATGTTTACAAAGAGGATAAATAGCACCTTTGCTAGAGAAAATAGGCATCTCACGGAAGTACTACTTGTAGCATGATGTTTTGCAAGGAGGCAAGGTGCTCAAGTCTAAAAACTTATCTTCAGACACAAAAAAAAAGAAAAAGAAAGTAGGTATTCTTTTTTGCAGAAAGAACTGATCAGAAGGGGACTCTTTACATGTCTCCTATAAGAGTGTAAGGTTAAACTAAGTAGAAGATGAAGACTGGTAGAAGACCAGCAGTATTGAGAAACCATGCTGAATCTCCCATCACTAAGGACTTAGACTTCCTACCAAGGACAGTAAGAAGGCACAAAGTGGTGGCTGAAGTTTCTGACTCTTTTACCTAGGTTACGCAGGCCCATCAGAAGTTCAACAGAAACTGCTGGTTAAAACAATGGGCTTGAATCCATAGTTCTCCAGAGTAAATTGCAACAAACGATCAAAAATGTTTCCAACAGTTTATCTCCACAATAAGCTATCTCCAGTTTTACTGAAACAAACAATTCTTTCTTCTCAAAATAAAACAAAAAAACCCAAACGCTGCCACATAGTGTGAGGCACCTGTCCACTTGGTTCCCTTCTTACGTAATGTCATAACTCTTATCAGCCCTAAAGCAATAAGATGTCCAGACAGAAATTGTACTTCATGGCTTTATACCTTGCTGTCATTTCCTGCAGATACAGTACAGTGAAATAAAAATGTAAAACATGTTCGAAACAGAATGCTACCCTTCTACTCTTTCTGAATAGGCATTACTGCATCTTCAGGTAGCTACACAATGTTAAACACACTTCTTCAGTATAATAAAAAGCTGTGTAACAGTAGAAAATTACAGATTTTTACAGTGGGCATAAAATATCCATACTAATAAAAAAGCAACAGGTGCAGTTTAAGGACATATTATTTGTTAAAATTGAAACTATTGAGATTAACTGCTTAAATTTCATTTTAAGGTGTTATCTCAATGAATGAGTCTCTTACCATGTGTTCATTAATGTATGTTACCAGGGTAGATTAGCTATGATACTGTTAATAAGAAGCAGTAAGATCCTCTTACCTCCTACATACAGTGGAGAATCAAAATTCAGAGTGGATTGCTTGGACAAATTGGTAATTATCTTGGGGCTTCCTCCATCAATAGATAATGACAGAATCTGATCCATAGCTAGCAGCTCCACAATGTGGAAATTGCCATCATTAATAGTTTCCACACTGTAAAATAAACATTAATATTAATTTTAAACAGTTGATGGTCTGGTTAAAACAGTTTTTGGTCTTCTTCCCCTTTAATAGTTAGTACAGCTTCAGAATAGAACTTCTCCAGGACTGCAGTCTCCTGAAAGCTAGATTTTAAGCAAGGACATGCATGTATGTTTAAGAGCTAATACCATATAATACCCCATCAATAACACTCTATTAACAATATGTGTTGCTAATTAATAGCCCCTCTTCATTCAAAGTTATTCCTGTTCTCATCAAGTAATGAACTGTGTAAATATAGGCGATATTCTAAACATCAGTCAAAATACATTACTAGGCAGCTGAACACAAAAAAAGGTTGGAGGAGTTCTGCAACAATGATCCGAGGGCTGGAGCACCTCTTCTATGGAGAAAGGCCGAGAGAGTTGTGGTTGTTCAGCCTAGAGAAGAGAAGGCTCCAGGGAGACTTTATTGCAGCCTTTCAATACTTAAAGGGGGCTTGTAAGAAAGGTGGAGAGAGACTTTTTACCAGGGCATGCAGTGGTATGACAAGAGGTAACTGTTTTAAACTAAAAGAGGGTAGATTTAGATTACATAGAATCTATAAAGTAAAAGAAGACAATGTAAAGAAGAAACTCTTCAATATGAGGGTGGTGAAACACTGGGACAGGTTGCCAGAGAAGCTGTGGATGCCCCATCATTGGAAATGTTCAAGGTCAGGTTGGGTGGGGCTTTGAGCAACCTGGTCTAGTGGCAGGTGTCCCTGCCCATAGCAGGGGGGTTGGAACCAGGTGAGCGTTAAAGGTCCCTTCCAACCTAAACCATTCTATGATTCCAGTGTTATTCCAAGATATTATTTGTGTGTGCCTGTGTGCACATGTTGCGTAGTATTGGGTTCACATATTTTGCAAGTCTGAAGGACTGAGTTGACTCCAGTGATATATAAACCTACTATTTCATGGAATATGGAACTCCATCTAACCTTAGTCCTGCCAGACAAAAATCACATCATTGGTCCAGACAGCTCCAACGATGCTAGCAATAAAGTAATTTGTTATCTTTATTAGGCATGGTTATTTCTGTGTGTTCAACTTCTGGCTAGTACGGTGAATACTATATTCATTTTTTTTTTTTATGCCTACCTGTACCACTTCCTTCTCCTTACTAACATGATATGAACCCATTAGTAGGAGAATGCCTGAAAGGTGTCATGCAGAAAAGGCTTGTTTCAAGCATGGTGCTTACAGTGTGTAAGGACAAGCCTACACAGGTTACTAAGTACAAGAAATGGCTGCCTATGCTTGCCAGCCTCAATATGTACAGAGAAAATGTTTAAGTGCAAGGTAGCTACTCTGCACTTGAACACAATTTAGGTACATTGGAGAAGGAAGAATATTATTACTCGATGCTACGACTGAATATATCATTGTACTTACATTACTTCTAGCCCATTTTCCACCGAAGAATTTAAGAGCTGACTGTATGGCTGCATGGAAGTTATGACAATGAGCTGTAGTCTAGAGACCAGACATTACAACCATTCCCATGAGAGCCTTTACTTGCTTCAGGGCACCATCAAATAAGTGAGCGTAAGCCGCTGAAAAAAGTTATTTAAATGAACCAATTGTATGATAGCCTGAGATGGACTGAACAGTCAGTTAGCTCTTCTCATTAGGAAAGCAGCATAGCTGAAAGGGATCAGCTTCCCAAATCTCAAGGCAAAAATCAAGCAAATTACTATATAACAGCCTTAGTGATGTTTTAATTAACCTAACTGCTTTTGTCCTGGAACAGATCAGAAGCACTCACATGGTCGTTTACAGCTGTGATACATTAAATACCTTCTTAGTTATTTATTACCAACTTGTGCTGTTTTTGGCTGGGATAGAGTTAATTTTCTTCACCGTAGCTAGTATGGGGCTATGTTTTGGATTTGTGCTGGAAACAGTGTTGATAGCAGAGGGATGTGTTTGTTACTGCTGAGCAGTGCTTACACACAGTCAAGGCCTTTTCTGCTCCTCATCCCGTCCCACCAGTGAGTGGGCTGGGGGTGCACAAGAAGTTGGGAGGGGACACGGCTGGGACAGCTGACCCCAACTGACCAAAGGGATGTTCCATACCATATGACGTCCTGCTCAGCAATAAAAGCCGGGGAAGAAGGAAGCGGGGGACATTCAGAGTTACGGTGTTTGTCTTCCCAAGTAACTAGTACGCATGATGGAGCCCTGCTTTCCAGGGGATGGCTGTAAACACCTGCCTGCCGATGGGAAGTAGTGGATGAATTCCTTGTTTTTCTTTGCTTGCGTGTGCGGCTTTTACTTTACCTATTAAACTGTCTTTATCTCAGCCCATGAGTTTTCTTGCTTTTATCCTTCTGGTTCTCTCCCCATCCCACTGGAGGGAGTGAGCGAGCGGCTCTGTGGGGCTTAATTGCCGGCTGGGGTTAAAGCATGACACAACTCTAAATATGTGGACAGGCTCAGCTCAATACAGATAAAAGATCTGCATGGTAACATGCACGCTTTACACACACTCAGCTTTACATGAAAATGCAAACACACAACAGAGCAGACAGTGGTAGAATAAACGCTTTTCAGTAGTGGGCAGGAGAGGGACTGCCAGGTTCTGTGGGGGGAAGCAAAAGGTCAGGGTTCATCATTCCTAAAGAGTAGGCCTATTCAAGGTATTAAGATGTTTGTTTGCTGTGATCAAGAAAGAAAAGAAGTGCCAGCATTAATTCATTTAACACTTTTCAATGAATCTAGGAAAAAGTTGTGCTAAGAAATCAAATGCGTATGACTTCTTGACTTAAGTAAGCAAGAAACCCTAATCTAATGTTCTTGTTCCAAGGGAACTTATGTTATTTTACAACTTACTAACCTTTCACACAACAGTATTTAAAAGGATGAGAGCAACACAGAACATGCATTTTTATAGCCAGAGGTCATTCCAGGGATGTATAAAACATAGTGTGTAAAGGGAATGTGTCTCTGTTAAAAGTGATTATTAAAAGCTTCTAGTTTAAACTGTTTTACTGCTAAAAACTTACTGCAGAAAGAGGAGCCCTCCTAGGTAAGGGTGGTTTAAATTAAAGGGGAAATAAACACAAGGCATATCTGTGCAATATTTCCTGCCAATGCACTTACATTACTTCTAGCCCATTTCCCATTGGAGAAATGAGAGCCAAATGCATAGATCGTAATGAAAAGCTGTAAGAAAAAATGATTTAAAGCTTCTGGAACTCTGTAGAAGAATAATGATTTGGGAAGAAATATTCCCATATTTCCAATAAATATATGATGAAAGCTAGTTTACAAAATGAAAAGTTGGTTGGTTTTTTTTGTGGGGTTTTTTTTTGTGTTTGTTTTTTGGTTTTTTTTTTTTTTTTTTTTGTGTAAAGACATTTAGCATCTAAAAATGGACGTCCAGACAGAACAAGATCCAAGTGGATCAACTTTTCCCAAATAACCATCTCCAATGAATTAATTTTCTTTAATAGTTTTGGCACTGCCATCATCTCATCTTGTTACTCAGATTGACTGATGAGTGCTTTCGGGATGATGGCTCTTTCTGCAGTCAATTCCCATTGGTACATCACTTCTCATTCACTCTACGCAGCTAGACTGCTGTTATTGTTGATTCTCCATATTTATCATGATTAAATCATCTGTTTGTAACTTTGTTTTGTTGCTACTGCAAGCACCTCTGTAGGCTTTACAGCTCCCACTTGACCCATTTTCAACACACCACTTCTTGACTGCCATTTATATTATAAAACTTCTATTTGAATTTCTCTATTGGCTGATTTTTTACTTTGGTCTCTGTATCAGGCATAAAATCATTGTTCAGTGGAGTATGACTTGCCTTATTCTTTCTCCTATACTACCCATGAATCTTCACTTCCTTAATGAAATCTGTAAATCTCTTGATAAACTTCTCAGTGTTTTAATTTCCTTTCACAGAATCATAGAATTATTAAGGTTGGAAAAGACCTCTGAGATCAGCTAGTCCAACCGTTAACCCAAAACACCATGTCTACTAAACCACGTACTGGAGTGTCACAACTACACGTTTTTGAACACCTCCAGGGATGGGGACTCCACCACCTCCCTGGGCAGCCTGTTCCAATGCCTCACCACTCTTTCAAGAAAGAAATTTTTCCTAATATCCAATCTAAACCTCCCCTGGCACACTTGAGGCCATTACCACTCGTCCTATCACTAGTTACTTGGGCAAAGAGGCCAACACCCTCTTCACTACACCCTCCTTTCAGGAAGTTGCAAAGAGTTGCAAAGATCCTTCTCACTGTACGCAACTTCCCATCTTAGTCTGCAAACTATCTACCCTGTTACCAAATCGTTCTTAAACCTCGTTGTTCTTAAACATTATGAGTTAATGCTCTTCTGTCTTTTTCCTATCTCTCTGATAAAACATACTACATTAACTTGTTTTCTTCTATAAATTAACACCTATTTGTACTGGGTCTAGCTGGGATGGAGTTGTTATTCTTCACAATAGCTGATGTGGTGCTGTGTTTTAGATTTATGACTAAAACAATGCTGATAACGCACTAATGTTTTAGCTATTGCTGAATAATGTTTGCACAGTGTCAAGGCCTTCTCTGTTTCTCACTTTCCGCCCCAGTGAATAGATTAGGGGTGCGCATGAGGTTAGGAAAGGAGACAACCAGGCAGACGACCCAAACTATCCAAAGAGATATTCCATGCCGTATCACAGAATCATAGAATTGTTAAGATTGGAAAAGACCTCTGAGATCATCTAGTCCAACCATCAACCTCCCTGTCCCCCCAAAAACAAACAAAACCCCAAACCACCATGCCTGCTAAACCATGCCTTGAAGTACCACATCTAGACGTTTTTGAACACCTCCAGGGATGGGGACTCCACCACCTCCCTGGGCAGCCGGTTCCAATGCCTCACCACTCTTTCAGTAAAGAAATTTTTCCTAATATCCAATCTAAACCTCCCTTGGCACAACTTGAGGCCATTACCCCTCGTCCTATCGCTGGTTGCTTGGGCAAAGAGGCCAACACCCTCCTCACTACACCCTCCTTTCAGGAAGTTGTAGAGAGCAATAAGGTCTCCCCTCAGCCTCCTCTTCTCCAGACTAAACAACCCCAGTTCCCTCAGCTGCTCCTCATAAGACTTGTTCTCCAGGCCCTTCACCAGCTTCACTGCCCTTCTCTGGACACACTCCAGCACCTCAATGTCCTTCTTGNGCAGGTCACCTTGTCATAGAAGGCGATCAGGTTGGTCAAGCAGGACCTGTCTTTCATGAACCCATGCTGACTGGGCCTGATCCCCTGGTTGTTATGAATGTGCTTGTTGAGCGTACCCAAGATGAACCGTTCCAGAATCTTCCCCAGCACCGAGGTTAGACTGACAGGCCTGTAGTTCCCCGGATCCTCCTTCCGGCCCTTCTTGTAGTTGGGCGTCACGTTGGCCAGCCTCCAGTCCTCTGGGACCTCCCCTGTCAGCCAGGACCGCTGATAACTTATGATGTCATGCTCAGCAGTAAAATGGAGAGGAGGGGTCATTTAGCTAGGTTAGCCATCTTCTGCTTGGGAACTGGCTAAGCATCGGTCTACCCATGGGAGATGGCAAGTGATTGCAATTGCAGCACTTGTTTTCTTTTCTTTCTTTCTTCCTCCACCTTTCGTTTGGTTATTAAACTATTTTTATCTCAACCCATGATTCTTCTGACTTTTACTCTTCCTTTTCACTTCCCCTGTCCCACTGGGGATGGAAGAGGAGGTGAGCGAGCAGCTGTGTGGTGCTTAGCTGCCTACTGGGGTTAACCCATGACACTATTTCACAGTATTATTTTAGCTATTTATAATTCTGGTAAACTTCAACTATTTCTTCTAAAATTGTCCATACTGAATTGTGCCTGGAACTGATTTCTATTTTTCTAAACAGACCAGTTAGTTTCCTAGACTGACGGGAACACACTCCTATCTCTTATGCTTCTATTAGCCCTGCTTTGCAGGTCGTGACATTTGGCAGTGGGCTGGCACCATGTCTATTCATTTGTCATCTTTCTGAAAATGCACTGAGACAAGGTGTTAAAATCTTGAAAACATGGAAGTCTGCAGAAATGGGAGGATTAGGCAAGAAATAGTTGGAATAAAGCAAGAATCAGAGTAGTGATGGTAGTGGATTTTAAGGAAAACAGTACTGCAAATTGAGTCAAGGAGGAGACTAAGATGGATGAAACAAAGAAAACGAAAAGTTTTCTTTGTAAATGTTAATGTAGATTATGTCTGTGAGCAGTTTTTGAGCAAAGTTGATCAGATCTAGCTGGCTTAGAAAAAAATGAAGGGAGGGAAGGAAGGAAAGAAACCAAAGGGAGGCACTGAAAGAAGAACAGGAAACGTGATAGGACACAGCTTTAATAGGTAGCAAAGGTACAGAAAGACAACATGCAGTGAATGGGTGAAAAGAAGGTAGAGAGCTGAAAAAGGGCAGGAAATGTCACAAAGATTGTAGGAAGGTAAAACAGTAAGAACTGGAAACAGGGATGGCTGGAAACAGAAGTTAGAAAAGTAAGAACAGGTTGGAAAGGATGAAGGGATTAGAGTATAATGCATAAAAGATCCTGTGCTACAACATACTCCTTTCATAGAAAATAAATACCTAATTTGTACAGTGATCACTAGATGCACAAACTTATACACCAATGTGGAACTGCATACATGGCTTCCAACACATGCACTTCCCTCGAGGGCAAGAGACTTCATTACAGTTGATCTCAGTACCATTGACAATTTTCAAGTATCTCCTAGAAACTCACCATCATGCTTATTTGAAATGAAAGGGAGGTAGTTAACAACAACAACAACAATAATAATACACAAGTGTGTATATGCTTCACTAAACAACTGTGTTACCCTGTAACACTTCACTACATTTCCCCTCCCATTCTTCTGCATTCTCCACTTCTCACATAATTCAAAGCAGCTGAGCAACTATGTAGGGGAGATACTTCTAATTGTTCTGTAACACTAACCTAACTGGGACTGTCTGTTAATTGATTACTTTGTTATTAATCCCTCCTACATTTATGGTTTTTAATTTTACCTGTGTGAGTATTGTTTTCCTATCTTTTTCTAGAAAACTAAAATGGACCAGTGTGAATTACCAGTACATATTATATTCCAGTAATACTGGAGAAGGCATTAAATGGATGAGAAGGAGATACATGTTTTAAATTGGAAGAAGTATTCTCGATAGATTAAACAAATGGGACCAAAAATAACTTCAAATTACATATGATCCTGATTCCTATTGCTTCCTATTCTCAGACAGCTGTACCGATCAAAAAAAAAATCAACAAAAATAATTAAACTACTGACAAAAAAACTAAATTTCTTTAGGACTATCCCAGATAGAAAAGAAAAATAATCTTATTTTGAATTGTAGTCATTGAGAAAAGTGAATGTTTCATGCAGTTTTAAATTTGTGTTAAATACTTCAATCTCCTGTAAAGTCAAATCCTAGTTTTAATATATGAAAAATTATACAATGAGAATAGATATACTATTTCCACATGTTAAACCATTTCATGGAATTGGAAAAAAACCTTATGAAATACATATTGCATCAGAAAAGAAAAGCAACCTTAAGATGCTTATTGTAAAAGGCTATGCTTTTACTAAACAACTTTATATTGTATTTTATAGGAATGATTCTTTTTCTGTGGAATGCTTTTAATAATCTACTAAAACCACAGTTCCCTTGGTGTTATTACCTAGCAAAGTTTAGCATTGTTTCCCTGCTATATAAACTTAAGCTTTTGTTTTTATATTGCCATTTGAGTGCAAGCATTTCTAAAAATAATGAAATGCCCCTAATAGAATGCAGAACAATGTCAACTGTTTATAGCAAATAAATATAGCAACTATAGCAAGTAAACATACACTAGATATAATTTTATGACACAAAAGGTGTAAATACAGCAAAAAGAAGATTCAAGAAAAACTCATTTAACACTTCCCCTTTACTTCTGAAGGTATTCGTAGCAACAATAGGACAATCAAGGCCAAGAAGTGATGCCTATTGTCTTTTTCCTCACTCTTGCAATGTCTATCAGCAAATTCTTGAGAAGTTACGTAAAACCTCCCCAGAAATTCAGGTGGTAATTTTTCAGAGAACCAGAGAGATCTGACTTAAAAAAACCCTGAAAAATTATGCTCCCGAAACAGATGTGGATTCTGTCTCTTAACGACTTTGGAAGCAAAACCCATTTCTTTTTCAAGGGTAGTGCCTTTTTTCAGAATTGAGTTTTTAGCTTTCTCTTCACTTGCCAGGGAAAAGTCCCACAGATGTGGGATGTGATGCGACTGCCTAACACAGAAGAGAAGAGAAACTTCAATTTCATTTCTGCTTATGCAGTATAGCTCTGCACTTTACCCTGCACACTAGGAAATTATTTGGCAGTAATATCATGGAAAAAACTCCACTTTGACATGTGAGCTTTACACAAATGTATAAATATTCTCCTGAAAGCTAACTCTTACTCAGTTTTAATAGATCAAATATATATTATCTTTCTGACATAATCTGCATTAGAGTTGTTTCCCAAGCCAAATCATGTCTTTTGGCAATGGGTTTTAAATGTCTGACAATATATTCATTTGCATATATTTCTTTTAACCATCCATTAAAAAATGTGAATGAAATAAGGAATTAATACATGATTTGTTTCAGTTAGAAATTTGTTTCATTGGGGTTCACCTGTAAATAGCAGAGGCTGGATAAGATCCTGTGTCATAACTGACCCTCACTCTACCCCGGTACAGCTCTACCGCTATGTGATCTTTATCGCCTTTGTAGAGCAGGATCCCACTGTCTTCATCTGTGGCAATCTAGTTAAAAGAAAGAAACACTTAGAAAGTACTAAAAATAAATATTAAATCAAAATGCTGTATTAAGTGAATTTCTGAATTTACTGCCATAGCCTATTACTTCTTCCTTCTTCCTTGAAGGACAACCTGACAAAATTCTTTCTCTTCCTATCAATAAGCCAATCTACTTCAGTGTCCTGGTTTCAGT